>SJYC01119939.1:0-17465 GCA_006408675.1 Madoqua kirkii
GAGAGATGTGTTGAGTAGGTGTGTGTGTGTTGAGTGTGTGTGTGGTGCGTTGAATGTGTGTGTGGTATGTGGTGTGTGTGTGAGATGTGTTGAGTGTGTGTGGTGTGTTGTGTGTGGTGTTTTGAGTGTGTGTGTATGTGTGGTGTGTGTGTGGTGTGTGAGTATGTGTGGTGTTTTGAGTGTGTGTGGTGTGTGTGTGAGATGTGTTGAGTGTGTGTGGTGTGTTGAGTGTGTGTGGTGTGTTGAGTGTGTTGTGTGTTCGGTGTGTGTGCATGTGTGGTATGTGTTGAGTGTGTGTGTGAGATGTGTTGAGTGTGTGTGTGGTGTGTGTTGAGTGTGTGAGATGTGTTGAATGTGTGTGCGGTGTGTTGAGTATGTGAGATGTGTCAAGTGTGTGTGTGTGTGTGTGTGTGTGTGTGTGCACGCGTGCACACGCGCATGCAGGGGTCCATGCTGGTGTGCCTGTGTGTGCGGGTGGGCGGCGCGGGACTCGCCGTCCGGGTCCTGGGAGGCTGTGGGCGGTCTTGTTCCAGAAGGCCGCCCTCGCGCCCTGTGGACTGGAGCCGGCGCAGGGTCAGCCTTGGTGGTGTCCTTCCCTTCCATGCAGGAGGGACTCGTCCCCTCTGCTTCTGAGCTGTGTCTGCTCTGCGGTCAGAGACTGCGGGAGGCCAGCAGCGGAGGGCCCGGCGCCGGAGGAGGACGCGCTCGTTTCCCTGCAGCAGGGCTCCTGCCCTCCGGCCCAGGGCCCTTCCCTGGGGCGCCAGTCCTTCTCGCCACCTCGAGCCCTCGTCATCCCTGCTGGAGGCCTCCCTTGGGAGGCGGGCTGCGGGTCCTGCTCGGCCGCCCCTCCCCTGACTGCCAACACCCGCTTCCAGGAGTCCCTGGGGCCCCCTCCCCTGCTCAGAGGTTTCCTCTCTCCTCCTCAGTCCTGAGCTCTGGTTTGTCCAGATTGTCTCTGTCTCCTTGAGCCTGCGTGGGTGCCCGTCTGTGGGCCCCACCCTTGGAGGTGCCCGGCTCCCCCTGGCCTTGGGTGGGTCCCAGCCTGCCCCTCCTCTCATGCACTTGTCCCCTTGAGGACACATGCAGTGGAAGGACTGCTGCCTTCTCTAGCGGCGCGCGCACGCTCTCAGCCTCTGGGACCCAGGTGTGGGCTGCGCCGTGGTCACAACGCTCACGTGGGGACACCCCCAGGGACCCAGACACGTCTTCCCTCCAGGCCCTGTTGGACTGGCGGGAGCAGCCCCACGTGTGGGCATCCCCGAGGGCGTCTCTGAGCCCCGTGCAGCACAGGGGCTGAAGGCACAAGTTGGCCTGGGTGCTTGCCGTGCCCCTGGCCCCCGGAATGGGTCCTGTGACGGGCAGAGGTGTGCCCTTGGCTCTACCTGGCTCCTGGGCCCAGCAGCCAGCTCCATGCCAGTTTCCCTGTGACCGTGGCCTGAAAGGGGAGCTGGGGGCGGGAAGCCTTTGCTGGCTGGGCTCCCTGCTCCCCGCACCGGCGCCGGAGCTTAGGTGGCAAGCAGCTGAAGCTCAGAGGGAGTCCTTTCTGCTCAGAGCTCCTGGGTACTTGTGGTGACCTCAGCATCACAAAAAATAATTCGTCCAAAGATGCAGTTTACAGACCCTTCAAAATCATGGCCTGAACGTGTAGCTTAAGCTCTTATGCTGAAAACAGTCATGCAGCTCTGATTCTTTTTTGTTTCTGGCCTCTCCAGGTGGCATGTTCCCCAACCAGGGACGGAACCCAGGCCTCGGCACTGAAAGTGCAGAGTTGTGGCCTCTGGACCGCAGGGAGATGTCCTGGCACTTTGAGTTGTGATAAACTTTATCTGCACTCTGTTTGCGTGACGTTATGCAGCCTTAGCAGTGGACAGAGAAAGCGGGGTTTCTGTTGCTCTTGGTTCACTCCCTGTCGGCCGTCTTCAGTGCCTAGCGCTGCGACTGACACTCGGCCTCCCGGGTCACAAAGCCCACAGCTCCTTTGCGTTTCCCCGTGTCCAGTGGCCTCTGAGTGGCTCTGCTGTTACCCCCCCACACCCTCAGCGACTCCCGTCCCCGCAGTCGGTCAGGGCCCTCGGGAATGCGGGTCTCTGGTCCCTGGCCCTCTCCTTTCGGGTGCCTTTGGTTTCCTCACCTTTGTCCCTTGGCACCCAGTTCTCTTCTCCAGAGGCACCTCCTTTCTTTAGCAAAATGTAAGCCCTTAGAACCCAAGCTCTGGACGCCCAAATTCTTAGAACTCTTCTGGGTGCCAAAGGATTTGGCAGGGTTTTAAATGTGGGCCTGGATTATCAAACAGGTTGGGCCTGGAGACACCTCAAACTTCATTTCTTACAAATGTAAATAGACATTGCCTTGGGGATATGAAACGAACTTCTGAATAGGTTCCATTATAAACCACAAGAGAAAAGCAAGGAGGAATACAAAGAACCTTTTTGAAAGTTTTTGTAGCATTTGGGGGATATAATTTTAAATTTAGAGAGACTTTGCAAGAAAAATGTAAGGAACTTCCATATATGCTTTACCCTGATTCACTAGTTGTTTACCTTTCATTGCTGTTGTTTTATTCATTCTGTGAACAAGGCACTTCTTCTACATGAGTGCGCGAGACTTTCGGGGAAGCATTAGAAGACGCAGTTGGAGACATGCCCCTCTGCTGCTGTTCAGTCGCTCAGTCCTGTCGACTCTGGGCGACCCCGTGCACCGCAGCGCGCCAGGCCTCCCTGTCCTTCACTGTCTCCGGGAGCTTGCTCAGACTCATGTCCATTGAGTTGGTGATGCCATCCAGCCATCTCGTCCTCTGTTGTCCTCCTCCTGCCCTCAGTCTTTTTCAGCATCAGGGTCTTTTCCAGTGAGTCAGTTCTTCGTATCAGTTGGCCAGAGTATTGGAGCATCAGCTTCAACATCAGTCTTTCCAGTGAATAATCAGGGTTGATCTCCTTTAGGGTTGACTGGTTTGACCTCCTTGCAGTCCAAGGGACTCAAGAGTCTTCTCCAACACCACAGTTCAAAAACATCAGTTCTTTGGCCCTCACCCTTCTTTATGATCCAACTCTCACATCCATACATGACTGCTGGAAAAACCATTTCTTGGACTGTATGGACCTTTGTTGGCAAAGTAATATCTCTGCTTTTTAATATACTATTTAGGTTTGTCATAGCTTTTCTTCTGAGGAGCAAGCGTCTTTTTAATTTCATGGCTGCAGTCACCGTCTGCAATGATTTTGGAGCCCAAGAAAATAAAGTCAGTCACTGCTTCCACTGTTTCCACATCTATTTGCTGTGAAGTGATGGGACCAGATGCCATGATCTCGTTTTTTTTGAATGTTGAGTCTTAAGCCAGCTTTCTCATTCTCCTTTCATGTTTATCAAGAGGCTCTTTAGTTCTTCTTCACTTTGTGCCATTAGAGTGGTGTCATCTGCATATCTGAGGTTATTGAGATTTTCCCCGGCAATCTTGATTCCAGCTTGTGCTTCATCCAGTCCAGCATTTCGCATGATATACTCTGCATACAAGTTAAATAAGCAAGGTGACAATATACACCCTTGTTGTATTTCTTTCCCAATTTGGAACCAGTTCATTGTTCCATATAAGATTCTAGCTATTGCTTCTTGACCTGCATACAGGTTTCTTAGGAGGCAGGTCAGGTGGTCTGATGTTCCCATCTCTTTAAGAATTTTCCACGGTATGCTGTGATCCGTAGAGTCAAAGGCTTTAGCATAGTCAGTGGAGCAGATGTTTTCATAAAATTCTCTTGCTTTGTTTTTGATCCAACGGAAAGTATACCAGAAGGGCACTCTCTTCCGTAAGCATAGCAGTTAGCAAGACCAGGAAATGTAATATTACCCCCAGGGCTCTTCTGTTCTGTAATCCGTGTTCACATTGCATCAGCTGTCCCGGTAGTCTTTTTTATACCTTTTCTGGCCCATGGTCCAGGACGTGGTTCAGGATCCATCTGCTGTTGTTGTTCAGTTGTTGAGTTGTGTCTGATTCTTTGCGACCCTATGGACTGTAGCATTCCAGGCTTCCCTGTCCTTCAGTGTCTCCTGGAGTTTGCTCAAACTCATGTTCATTGAGTCAGTGATGCCATCCAGTCATCTCATCCTCTATCACCTCCTTCTCCTGCCTTTAATTGTCAGGTCTCTGTGTGTGTGCTGTGCTGAGTCGCTTCAAGGCCTGTCAGATTCTTTGCAACCCTATAGACTGTAGCCCACCAGGCTCCTCTGTCCATGGGATAATCGAGGCAAGAACACTGGCATGGGTTGCCATGCCCTCCTCCAGGGGATCTTCCCGCCCAGGGGCAGCACCTGTGTCTCTCACGTTTCCTGCACTGGCAGGTGGTTCTTTACCACTAGCCCCACCTGGGAAGCCCCCAGGTCTCTGTAGCCTCCTTTTAATCGGAACAGTTCTTTAGTCTTTCTTTGTCAGCTGAGAAAAATGCACCACCTAAAAGGTGAGAATTCGTTTTATTAGGTGGCCTTACTGAGGACGAAGCCTGGGGAGGCAGCCTCTCCGATAGCTCTGATGGACTGTTCCAGAGAGATAAGCAAGGAGCCCGGGTATAGAGGAGTTTCTGCTAAAGAAAACAAAAACAAAAACCCATGCAGGGAAGCATCAAAACATTACTGCTAATCACAAAAAACCAGCCAGCTCGTGTTCATGACTGTAGAGCTTTTCTGTGTATGGAAGATGCAGCAGTCTGGGCTGGCTGAAATCATTCCTTTGAAATACATCATTACTATATGGGGCCAGTATCCTGGCTTTCTGCATCTTGAACCCCCTCAGGGTACACCGTTAGAGATGGCTACAGTGGCTGATGGCTGGGTGAGAGGCAACATTCTTTGTTTACCAAAATGATAGGCATTGTTTTTTTGTTGGCTTGGGACACTGCCGTTTTCAGAGTCAGATTTATTGTTTCATTGGCTGTCCCTCTGTTTCGGTGTGCTTGTGTTTCCTCATGGTTATAGTCAGGTGATGCATTTTTTGGCAACTACGATCAACCTGGTGTGGTGTTCTCAGCATCAGAGGAGGTGACCTGTGCTCTCCATCCTGACGGTGAGGATGCCCACTGTGATCACTTGGCTAGTGAGGTGTCTCCACTGTGAAGTTAATTAATTTTGTCTTTGTAATTAACAAGTAATTTGTGGGAGATGCTTTCAAACTGTGTAATGATCCTTTTCTTCTTCCAGCTTCCACCTACTAGTTTTAGCGTCCACTGACTAATCCGTAAGCCCATCAGGCTTTCTCTGCTTGCTGCTGCTGCTGTTTAGTTGCTAAGTCATGTACGGCTGTTTGTGACCCCGGGACTGTAGCCCGCCAGCCTCCTCTGTCAGTAGGATTTCTCTGGAAAGACTCCTTATTTGGGGCATTCTACAAATTTTCCTTCCACCTTCACTCGTGTATTCATTTTCCTATTTGTATCCATATCCATTTGGGCTCATGGGTTTCTTTTTTATTGGGTGGGTTATAATCCCTTGCTCTCATTTGTATTTTGATGATTACATTCCAGCTTTAGTCAGCGAGGGCCCTTTCAAGCCGGGACTGTTTTTGTTAGACCTGTTGCAGTATTTCTTTGAGCACCTTCTTTCTAGCACGCGAGATGCTTCATGCTCATCTTAAACTTGCCAGTGAGCCCTAGAGACCGCTCATTTTCAGTGAGTGGGCCAACGCAGTGCGCTCCGCCAGTCCGTTCTGCAGCACCGTGTAGAATCTGTTTGTGTGATTCGGGTGTGTTGGCTTGTTGCTGTGAGAGAAGATCATGTGCCTATCTCATGGGTGGCTTTCTTTTTATGATGCGTGGAGACTTTATAAGTAGATGATATAGACTTACCTGACAGATGACTTAGACTGACCTAGAGGCTCATTACTAAAGCACCTGTTATCCTTTGAGCACCGATCATGCAGCTGTAACTTTAATTCATATAGTGACCCTTGTTAAACATGAAGGAAACTGAGTCTCAGAGAGGTTAGTGTACAGATCAGAGTCACACGGCTAGTGAGTGGCTGAGCCAGGGTTTCGGTGCAGTTTGGTCTGACTTCAAAGCTCACTTCTTCCGCATATACTTTGTTACGCTGTGATGCATATCCTTACTCTCGATGATAGAACTTGTGCATATTTTCATTGAATTACAAAAAGCTTACTTGTTGTGGTTCAAGAGCTTTTTACCTGCTTCATAATTCCGTGACTACATGAAAATCAAGTCTGCAGAGTTAAAGTCTGTGATTCAGCACATTGAGCTCTCAGAGGAAAGTCTGCTTGTTTTCACTAGAGTGATTCAGGGGTCCTAGTGTTTCTGTAAGTATCCAACAATGCCCTAACTCTTTCATTTTCTTATTACAGGAATTTGCTTGCTAGAAAACAGAATGCGAGACTTGACAAACAAAATGACTTGGGATGGAAGTTATTTGGAAAAGTACCGCTCGGAGACAATGCTCAGAAAGATTCAAAGAAGTTACAAAAGGTATACAAGATACAAAGACACAGAAACATGGGGTACAGCATCCGTTTATGAGCCTTGCATAAATGCCCATTATTAAGGCTTTGAAATTGGAAAACTTTGTTTTAACTTGCATGCTAGGTACCTGCTATTTAACTGTCTTCAGAACGTGGGTGACTTAACCTTTTTCTTACAGCTTGTATGCGCATATGGGAAAGTTGAGGCGGCTGAGCTTTAGAACTTGATTAAATTTAATCTGTTTTTTTCCCAATAAGAGTTACAAATGTGATCAAATTTTTTTATTAACTGTGTTTTATATTAAAGAATTCTCCCTTCCTGATCCAGAGGGCTTTAGCTGTTTCAGTTCAGTTCAGTTCGGTCGCTCAGCCGTGTCCGACTCTCTGTGACCCCATGAGCCACAGCATGCCAGGCCTCTGTGTCCATCACCAACTCCCGGAGTTCACCCAAACCCATGTCCACCGAGTCGATGATGCCATCCAGCCATCTCATCCTCGGTCGTCCCCTTCTCCTCCTGCCCCCAATCCCTCCCAGCATCAGAGTCTTTTCCAGTGAGTCAGCTCTTCACATGAGGTGGCCAAAGTATTGAACTTTCAGCTTCAGCATCAGTCCTTCCAATGAACACCCAGGCTGTTTAGAACTTGATTAAATTTAATCAGTTATTTTTCCAATAAGAGTTACAAATGTGATCAAACTTTTTAATTGTGTCTGGTATTAAATAATTCTCCCTTCTTGGGACTTACCCATTCCTGTGCTGCCTAGGAGCAGGGCAGCTGGGGCCTTCGTTACCCAGGCTGCCTTGTGACCCCCTTCCCCTCGCTGGCGGAGGCTGCCCACCTGTCCTGGGGGAGAGGGTGGGGTTCAGGGTCAGACCAGGCCTGTGGTATCTCACCACCATGGGCTCCTTTGCACCCCCGTGGTGGGGAGGGTGGCAGCCCTGGAGGCAGGCACTCATCCTTCCAGGGAGAGGGCTCAAGCACAGACTCAGCAAGGCCAGGGGGTGTTTGTGGCCTCAGCCACCCCAGCTGTGACCACCTGGATCTTCTGCTTGGCCCCAGGCCCCAGCTGTCCTGACAGTGGGGCGTTTGCCCGGTGCCGTGACACCGCCAGTAGTTGGCCCCCCCACCTCGCCCGAACCTCGGTTTTTTATCCACCGACACTTGTTCAGTAGACACTGCTCTAAGAGCCAGCCTCGTGCGTGGCTCCGGAGTCAGAGAAATGGCACTGCCCTTAGGCTCCGGAGCACCGCTCTGGTGCGCAGATGATTCCAGGGCAGGGCCACCGAGAGGGGCCAGGGCCGCCATGGGGAACACACACTGGGGTTAAATGAGTCGCCATTTGGGTTTCTAGTTCATTTAAAACTCGCCACAACCTCATGAAGAAGCTAGTCACTCTCTTCATTCTACCAGAGGAGCCCTGGAGCAGGCCGAGTGCGTGCGCGCTGGAGAGCGCGGAGCGGGGGGCGGCCCCGGCCGCGGGTGCCAGGGCCCTCGCGTGGCTCTTCCTCTGCAGGACGTGCAGGGGCAGGTGCCAGGCGGCCCGAGCTCCGGGCTCGTGCATTGGGAGCCCAGGGAACAGGGGGCGGGTGGTCCTCGTGGTGGGACATGATGGACTTTCGGCCGCCCCTCACCTGGAGGCTGTGGGGAGCCCCCACCCAGGGCTTTACGCCTGCAGGGAATGATGAGGCCCTGGCCAGCGTGCGGCTCGTGGACTTGTCCGGGTGAGAGAAGGGGCTCTGGCTCAGTGCCCGTGGAGGTCGTGGGACTGCCAAGTCTTGTGGCCCCTCCAAGTATAGACGTGTTAGGTCTGGGGGTGCACTCTGTGGGGCTCTGGCTCAGACCACAGACTGGCTTTCTCCAGATTTCATTGTTTATGTTTCAGCAAATTCATAGTGTTTCGAATGGTGTCTAATGTTCCTTACAGCAGTTGTTGGGACCCAGGAGAATTGCAAAATAAATCAGTGTTGAAATTCATTTTTAGAGACTGTTACATTTTGAATTTGGATTACTTATTGTGTAGATTGTTAAAATAACACAGAATTAAAATGTATATTCACGTGCAGAGATCAGCTCTGCCCTTTCTTAGGAAACTCAGTAGCTAAGCTGTTACAGAATTGTTGAAGAAATCTATGCTTTTCTAAAAAGTTATACTTTTTATATACGTTATGCTGCGTAGATTTTCCCGTGGCTCTTAATGCCACTTGCATCATGCTTGAATTTCTTTGTTATCTTTGTCATACCCCCCTTTTTTAAAGGCGAATGTGGATTATGTTCTTAAAGGGCTTCTGTGAACTAAAGTGACTAGGTCAGCTAATTCTGTAGTAACATGATACCGCAGAGAAGAGGGCCATCTGGCTCTGAGCATCAATAATACAGGATGTAATGGTACCTGCATGCCTCATACAGCCCTGCCTCCATCCTGTTTGCTCCAGCTTTGTGTCTGGGCCACCCATTCCTTACCCTGGGGCCTCCCCCAAGCTGGGAGGAAGCTCCTGGGCGCAGGCCAGAGCTGGCTGCTATCCAAGGCATCGGTTCTCCCAGCCTCCCCTCCCTGATTCAGAGGGCCTGTCCCTGGGGCCTGAGTATCCAGACAGGTGATCTCAGATGGTGGCAGTAGCTCTAGTTAGGGCTAAAGCGTAATTAAGATATTTCAGTTCAGCTCAGTTTAAGAGCCAGCCTCGTGCGTGGCTCCGGAGTCAGAGAAATGGCACTGCCCTTAGGCTCCGGAGCACCGCTCTGGTGCGCAGATGATTCCAGGGCAGGGCCACCGAGAGGGGCCAGGGCCGCCATGGGGAACACACACTGGGGTTAAATGAGTCGCCATTTGGGTTTCTAGTTCATTTAAAACTCGCCACAACCTCATGAAGAAGCTAGTCACTCTCTTCATTCTACCAGAGGAGCCCTGGAGCAGGCCGAGTGCGTGCGCGCTGGAGAGCGCGGAGCGGGGGGCGGCCCCGGCCGCGGGTGCCAGGGCCCTCGCGTGGCTCTTCCTCTGCAGGACGTGCAGGGGCAGGTGCCAGGCGGCCCGAGCTCCGGGCTTCGTGCATTGGGAGCCCAGGGAACAGGGGGCGGGTGGTCCTCGTGGTGGGACATGATGGACTTTCGGCCGCCCCTCACCTGGAGGCTGTGGGGAGCCCCCACCCAGGGCTTTACGCCTGCAGGGAATGATGAGGCCCTGGCCAGCGTGCGGCTCGTGGACTTGTCCGGGTGAGAGAAGGGGCTCTGGCTCAGTGCCCGTGGAGGTCGTGGGACTGCCAAGTCTTGTGGCCCCTCCAAGTATAGACGTGTTAGGTCTGGGGGTGCACTCTGTGGGGCTCTGGCTCAGACCACAGACTGGCTTTCTCCAGATTTCATTGTTTATGTTTCAGCAAATTCATAGTGTTTCGAATGGTGTCTAATGTTCCTTACAGCAGTTGTTGGGACCCAGGAGAATTGCAAAATAAATCAGTGTTGAAATTCATTTTTAGAGACTGTTACATTTTGAATTTGGATTACTTATTGTGTAGATTGTTAAAATAACACAGAATTAAAATGTATATTCACGTGCAGAGATCAGCTCTGCCCTTTCTTAGGAAACTCAGTAGCTAAGCTGTTACAGAATTGTTGAAGAAATCTATGCTTTTCTAAAAAGTTATACTTTTTATATACGTTATGCTGCGTAGACTTTCCCGTGGCTCTTAATGCCACTTGCATCATGCTTGAATTTCTTTGTTATCTTTGTCATACCCCCCTTTTTTAAAGGCGAATGTGGATTATGTTCTTAAAGGGCTTCTGTGAACTAAAGTGACTAGGTCAGCTAATTCTGTAGTAACATGATACCGCAGAGAAGAGGGCCATCTGGCTCTGAGCATCAATAATACAGGATGTAATGGTACCTGCATGCCTCATACAGCCCTGCCTCCATCCTGTTTGCTCCAGCTTTGTGTCTGGGCCACCCATTCCTTACCCTGGGGCCTCCCCCAAGCTGGGAGGAAGCTCCTGGGCGCAGGCCAGAGCTGGCTGCTATCCAAGGCATCGGTTCTCCCAGCCTCCCCTCCCTGATTCAGAGGGCCTGTCCCTGGGGCCTGAGTATCCAGACAGGTGATCTCAGATGGTGGCAGTAGCTCTAGTTAGGGCTAAAGCGTAATTAAGATATTTCAGTTCAGCTCAGTCGTGTCCAACTCTTTGCGACCCTATGAACCGCAGCACGCCAGGCCTCCCTGTCCATCACTAACTCCTGGAGTTCATTCAGACTCATGTCCGTCGAGTCGGTGATGCCATCCAGCCATCTCATCCTCTGTCGTCCCCTTGTCCTCCTGTCCCCAATCCCTCCCAGCACCAGAGTCTTCTCCAGTGAGTCAACTCTTTGCATGAGGTGGCCAGAGTACTGGAGTTTCAGTTTAGCATCATTCCTTCCAAAGAAATCCCAAGGCTGATCTCCTTCAGAATGGACTGGTTGGATCTCCTTGCAGTCCAAGGGACTCTCAGGAGTCTTCTCCAATACCACAGTTCAAAAGCATCAATTCTTCGGCACTCAGCCTTCTTCACAGTCCAGCTCTCACATCCATACATGACCACAGGAAAAACCATAGCCTTGACTAGACGGACCTTTGTTAGACTCTTAATTCCTTTCCCCTTTCTCTTTGAGAATATTTTGTACCTGAGTAGAAGTGGCCTCCTGTGGAGATTTAAAAACATGGACTTTGGAGTCAGACTTGCTGGGTTTGGATCCCAGCTCCACCTCACACATGGGCCTCCCACTGCTTACCTGACAGCTCTCTCTGGACATCTGGTAGACCTTTACTGATGAACAAGCACCAAAGCTAAACTCTGATTTTCTTTTTTTCTTATCTGTCAGACCTGTTCCCTTTGCAGCTTCCCCCGTTTTGGTAGATGACAGCCTTTCTGGTCAGCTTTGGAACTGCTGGATTTCTCTCCCTGACACCGCCCTTCCAGCCTGACAGGTGTTCCGTTTGTGTTTATATGCTGTGGGTGGGGCAAATCTGATGTGCAGTCAGGTTTGAGAAGTAGTGACTTGCTGGAAAATTCTGAACCTCTGCTGCAGTGAATTCGCGTGGCCAAAGTCTTACTAAAGAGGTGTTTCTGGCGCAGCCGGCAGAGGTGGTTGTGGCTGAGCGGTCTCCCAGTTGCTTATGTTTTGGGGAGAGGGGAGTGGATTCTTTTAGGTAAGTTAGTCACACTCACTTGGTTATGGGCTTCCTTGGTGGCTCAGACGGTAAAGAATTCGCCTGCAATGTGGGAGACCCAGGTCAGTCTCTGGATTGGGAAGATCCCCTGAAGAAGGGAATAGCACCCCACTCCAGTATTCCTGCCTAGAAAATTCCATGGATAGAGGAGGCTGATGGGCCACAGTCCTTGGGGTCACAAAGAGTTGGACATGACTTATGACTTCCCTGGTGGCTCAGATGGTAAAGCGTCTGCCTACAATGTGGGAGACCTGGGTCAATCCCTGGGTCGGGAAGATCTCCTCGAGAGGGAAATGGCAACTCACTACAGTATTCTTGCCTAGAGAATCCCAGGGACAGAAGAACCTGGTAGGCTACAGTCCATGGGGTCCCAAAGAATTGGACACGACTAAGTGACTTCACTTTCACTTTAGCGACTAACACTTTGACTTGATTATAGTAATGTGTAGAAGATGTATAAGAATATTAGGAAATAAAATAACACTTGGAATCTTACTGCCCCCCAAATGATCACTGTTTGCATTTTGGTGTTTTTCCTTTCAGTATTTTTCCATGTGCTTTTCTTTTCTTTTTTAAAGAAAAGACCATTTGAAAAGTGATAGCGAGTCTTTGTAATTTGAGTACATGTCAGGGGGACTCTGGACTGTGAACCCCTGGGATGATGCTTCAGAACAGAGTCTGTGACTCTTTGAGGCCTTGCGCTGTGTACACAGATGTGAGGGAATGGCAGTGTTGTCAGGAAGTGAGGCTGAGCAGCAGGCTTCAGTCCTGTGCAGACTCTGAGGCAGCCACTGCTTGTGGCAAGGATAGCAGCGAGGGGCAAGCTTGCAGGCTTCACCATCCTGGACAGAACTGTCAGGGAGCAGACACGATTACATGTGTGGGGGTTCGTATAACCTGGGATGTCTTCAGTGGCCTTCTGGAATTTCAAGTCAGCTCTTAGATGTTAAAGAGAGAATCCCAGAAGAAGGCAAAACCGGGTACATTCATTCTCACCTCTGGGTTCTCAGGAAATCATGAATGATCATAAACTACAGAAAGGAAAAGCCTTGAGTGCTCACTGCAGGTAACTGGTGGCTGGCCTACAAGTATATTCTAAAACAATTTAATTTCATTTTAAAAGGAAACTTTTCTTCATTCTTATAGTCCCTTATGCATTTGGAAAATGAGTTTGAACCAGTTTACAAAAAAGATCAGGTCTCAGTTACGGATGAGAAGAAGGAAGCATACTCTAAAGTGTCTCTCCCAGGGAAGGGAGCCGTGCCACTCGAACCTAAATGTGGTGCCTGGAGCAGCAGCGTGGGGTTCTAGAAAGGAAGTAGCAGCAGGTGGCTTGGAGAGGAGGACTGGAAGTTCTGTTGAACAGGCCGCACTCACCGCTCTCTGTATCCTCTGGCATCCCCAGCTCGACACAGGGTAGTATAAATAAGGGCTGACTGTGTCTCACATCTTGCGAAAGATATAAACCTACAGATTCGGGAGACCAGAGGCTCAGTGAGCTCCCGACAGGATGAACTCACAAAGTCAGTGCCCAGACATCTCATAACCATGCTGCTGAAAATGCAGACAAAGAAAAAATCTTAGAAGCACCCAGAGAAGGTGTGTCGCTTACTGGGGAGGGCAGTTTGGATGACTTGCTTTTCCATCAGAAACCGAGGAGGCCGCAGGAAGTGAAACAGCATTTTTTAAAGCGCTGAAAGGAAAGAACTTCTCGTTGTTCAGTCCCTGAGTCGCGTCTGACTCTTTGCAACCCCACGGCCTGCAGCACGTCAGGCTCCCCTGTCCTTCACCATCACCTGGAGTTTGCTCAGACTCATGTCCATTGAGTCAGTGATGCTGTCTAACTGTCTCATTCTCTGACCACCTCTTCTCCTTTCCCTGCTCCTCTTCATCTTTCCCCACATCTGGGTCTTTTCCAGTGAGTCGGCTCTTCGCATCAGGTGGTCAAAGTATTGGAGCTTCAGTTTTAGCATCAGTCCTTCCAATGAATATTCAGGACTGATTTCCTTTAGGATAGACTGGTTGGATCTTCTTGCAGTCCAAGGGGCTCTCAAGAGTCTTCTCCAACACCATAGTCCAAAAGCATCAATTCTTTGGCACTCAGCTTTCTTTATGGTCCAACTCTCACATCCATACATGACTACTAGAAAAACCATAGCTTTGACTATACGGATCTTTGTTGGCAAAGTCATGTCTTTGCTTTTTAATACTTTAACTCTTTTTAATGTCTAGGTTTGTCATGACTTTCTTTCCAATGAGCTAGCGTGTTTTTTAATTTCATGGCTTCGGTAACCGTCCACAGGGATTCTGGAGCCCAAGAAAACAAAATCCAGCACTATTTCCACATTTTCCCTTTCTATTTGCCATTAAGTAATGGGACCAGATGCTATGGTCTTAGTTTTGTGAATGTTGAGTTTTAAACCAGCTTTTTCACTCTCCTCTTTCACCCTCATTAGGAGGCTCTGTGGATACTCTTCTGTTTCTGCCATTAAAGTGGTATCATCTGCGTATCTGAGGTTGTTGGTAGTTCTCCTAGCAATCTTAATTCCAGCTTGTGCGTCATCAATCCTGGCATTTCTCATGATGTCCTCCGCATACAAGTTGAATAAGCAAGGTGACAATATACAGCCTTGTTGTACTCCTTCCCTGATTTTGAACCAGTCTGTTCCATGTCTGGTTCTTACTGTTGCTTCTTGAACCACATACAGGTTTCTCAGGAGGTTGGTAAGCTGGTCTGGTGTTCCCATCTGTTTAAAAATTTTCCAGTTTGTTGTGATCCACATAGTCAAAGGCTTTAATGTAGTCAGTGAAGTAGAAGTAGATGTTTTTCTGGAATTCCCGTCCTTTCTCTGTGATCCAGTGGATGTTGGCAGTTTGACTCTGTTCTTCGGCCTTTTCTAAATCCAGCTTGAACATCTGGAAGTTCTTGGTTCATGCACTGTTGAAGCCTAGCTTGGAGGATTTTGAGCATTACTTTGTTACCGTGTGATGAGTCCAGTTGTGTGGTACTTTGAACATTCTTTGGCATTGCCTTTCTTTGGGATTGAAATGAAAACTGACTTTTTTCAGTCCTGTGGCCACTGCTGAGTTTTCCAAGTTTGCTGGCATATTGAATGCAGCACTTTCACAGCATCATTTTTTAGGACTTGAAATAGCTTAACTGGAATTCCATCACCTCCACTAGCTTTGTTCGTAGTGATGCTTCCTAAGGCCCACGTGACCTCACACGAGGATGTCTGACTCCAGGTGAATGACCACACCATCATTGTTATCCTGGTCATTAAGACCGTTTTGTACAGTTCTGTATATTCTTGCCACCTCCTTATATTAATCTCTTCTACCTGTTAGGTCTTTGCCGTTTCTGTCCTTTATTGTGCCCATGCTAGCTTGAAATGTTCCCTTGATATCCTCGATTTCCTTGAAGAGATCTCTGTTCTTTCCCATTCTGTTGTTTTCTTCTACTTCTTTGCGTTGTTCGTTTAAGAAGGCCTTCTTGGTCTCTCCTTGCTGTTCTCGGGAGCTCTGCATTCATTGGGTGGATCTTTCCCTTTCTGCCTTACTTTTTGCTTTTCTTCTTTCCTCAGCTATTTGTGAGGCCTCCTCAGACGACCCCTGTGCCTGCTTGCATTTCTTTTTCTTTGCACTGGTTTTGGCCACTGCCTCCTGTACAGTGTTATGAACCTCTGTCCATAGTTCTTCAGGCACTCTGTCTACCAGATCTAATCCCTCGAATGTACTTGTCACTTCTATTGTATAATCATAAAGGATTTGATTTAGATCATATCTGGATGGCCTAGTGGTTTCCCTACTTTCTTAAATTTAAGCCTGGATTTTGCAACAAGGAGCTAATGATCTGAGCCACAGTGAGCTCTGTGTCTTGTTTTTGCTGACTTTTTTTATAGATCTCCTCTATCTTTGATTGCAAAGAATATAATCAATTTGCAATCTGATTTCGGCATTGACCATCTGGTGATGTCCATGTGTAGAGTCTTCTTTTGTCTTGTTGGCAAAGGATGTTCACTATGACCAGTGTGTTCCCTTGACAAGACTGCATTAGCCTTTGCCCTGCTTCATTTTATACTCCAAGGCCAAACTTGCTTGTTATTCCAGGTATTTCTTGCATTCTAGTCCCCTCTAATGAAAAAGACATCTTTTTTTGGTGTTGTAGGTCTTGTAGGTCTTCATAGAACTGATCAACTTCAGCTTCTGCAGCATTCATGGGCAGGGCATAGACTTGGATTACTGTGACGTTGAATGGTTTTCCTTGGAAACATATCGAGATCATTCTGTCATTTTTAAGATAGCACCCAAGTTCTGCATTTCGGACTCTTTTGTTGACTATGATTCTACTTCATTTCTTCTAAGGGATTCTTGCCCACAGTAGCAGATATAATGGTCATCTGAGTTAAATTCACCCATTCCTGCCCATTTTAGTTCACTGATTCCTAAATTATCATGTCGATGTTCATTCTTGCCATCTCCTGCTTGACCACATCCAATTTACCTTGATTCATGAACCTGTAATTCCAGGTTCCTATGCAGAATTGTTCTTTACAGCATCGGATTTTACTTTGACTGCCAGACACATCCATGACCAAGCATTGATTCCATACTGGCCCAAGCTGCTTCATTCTTTCTAGAGCTATCAGTAAGGGCCCTCCATTCTTCCCTAGTAGTATATTGGACACCCTCTGACCTGGGGGGTTGCTTATTTTTCAGTGTCACATCTTTTTGCCTTTTCATACTGCTCATGGGCTTCTCCCGCAAGAATACTGGAGTGGTTTTCCATTCCCTGCTCCAGTGGACCATGTTTCATCAGAACTTTCCACTGTGACCTGTCCATCTCGGGTGGCCCTGTGTGACATGACTTACGGGTTTACTGAATAATGCAAGCCTTACTCAACCCAAGAAAAGAACTATCAACCCCAAATTCTATATCCAGCAAAAATGCCCTCCAGCAGTGGAAGCAAAATAAAGATCTTTTCAGATAAAAAAAAACTGTGGCGATTTGTTGCCAGCAGATCTTAAAAAAAAATTACTGAAGGAAGTTTTCCAGACAGTAGGGACATTATACTAGAAGAGACCTGAAACATCAGGAAGGAGGACGAACAGAAACAAGGTAAAAGTCCAGATGAGCACAACAGACCATTGTTCTCCCAATGAGTTCTTTGAAATGTTTTGTTGAAAGCAAAAAGTATGTTGTTGTGTGGGGTTTTCAGCATATGTCAATGTAGTGTGTATTACAGGTAGACATGAAGGGGAAGATGGTTTGATGGTAATGTTTCTACATTCCACTTCAAGTGCTAAAATATTGATTATAATTAGATTGTGAGAGATATATATTGTAAATCTCAGATCAACCACTAAACTTCACAAAGAGAGTGAAAAGTGAAATATTTTGAAGTGGAATTCTAAAAAAAAAAATGTTCCAGGAAGTGAAAGTAAGACAGGCAAGAGGAACTATAGAAAGGAAAACTAGAAAACATAAGATGCTCGGATCAAATTGAAATGTGTCAATAATTTCAGTTCCGTTCAGTAGCTCAGTCCTGTCCGACTCTTTGCGACCCCATGAATCACAGCACTCCAGGCCTCCCTGTTCATCACCATCTCCCGGAGTTCACCCAGACTCACATCCATCGAGTCAGTGATGCCATCCAGCCATCCCATCCTCTGTCGTCCCCTTCTCCTCCTGCCCCCAATCCCTCCCAGCATCAGAGTCTTTTCCAATGAGTCAACTCTTCTCATGAGGTGGCCAAAGTACTGGAATTTCAGCTTTAACATCATTCCTTCCAAAGAAATCCCAGGGCTGATCTCCTTCAGAATGGACTGG
>SJYC01119940.1:0-36662 GCA_006408675.1 Madoqua kirkii
GTATCATGATCAAAGATGCTTGGCTCTTTGAGAATATTTTAGATGTAAATGTAATCTCCCTTCAACATATGTTTAAGTTATGTGGCATTCCACTTTTCCTGCTATCAGAATCCTAATGGTTCTCAAAAAACACAATTGTTTCAGGACCCCAGTTCAAACTCTACATGAAATACTGATTTTTAAAAATCTGTCAGAATTGACAGCCTCCACATCCTAGAAACATAAATTAGACAATTTGGCTTGAAGATGAGGCCAGGGAGAAACGTTCCTCTCATGTTATTGATAGATGTCCCAATCTGTCTTCAGATTAAGCAGATATGCTTCCAGTTTATTCATAGAGCACATTTCACACCTCCTCTGTGTCATAAGTTTAATCTTCTTCTTACAACATATTGTATCAAAATGCATCACTGAAATTGATTCTATTATAAACTGCTTAAAAATGACAAAATTCTAAAATTGGATTAGTACTGGGCACTATTCATACCAAAAGATATTGATGAAAGATTTCCATTTATTGTTGCAATTACTTTGCAGGAAAATAAACTACTATCAGGTGCAATTTTTCAGTGTTAATGTCACTTCCTTTTGAAAGATTTGGATCCCTCCTCCTTTTAAAAGCTCATTATGATTTTGCAAAATATATTTAGTCCATAATCCATTTGATATTTACAATTCGATCACTTTTCAGTATTCTTAGCAGTTTTGTGACACCAATTATTCCAATACAGTTCAGGACAGGTGTTGGCTAAAGTGTCAAAACGTTTTTTTTTTCCCTTTGAAAACAGGAGTTATTATCATTTCAAGTGTGCCCCCTAGATTCTTTCTAGAACATTCAATTCTGTGTTATTTGGTTGGCAATGCTGATCCATCATCAGTAGGACATGCACTGAATTATAAAGCTCATTATGATTTTGCAAAATATATTTAGTCCATAATCCATTTGATATTTACAATTCGATCACTTTTCAGTATTCTTAGCAGTTTTGTGACACCAATTATTCCAATACAGTTCAGGACAGGTGTTGGCTAAAGTGTCAAAACGTTTTTTTTTTCCCTTTGAAAACAGGAGTTATTATCATTTCAAGTGTGCCCCCTAGATTCTTTCTAGAACATTCAATTCTGTGTTATTTGGTTGGCAATGCTGATCCATCATCAGTAGGACATGCACTGAATTATTCTGCTCACTGTGAAGAAGGGTCTGTAATTAGGCATTTTTGCTCTCTCAAAATCTTATCTTTGCCAATGATGTTCAGGGAGTGTAGCTTTCTCTGAGCAATGCTACCTGAACAATGCATGAAATAAATTCATCACTGAGGTCACATTGGTACCATGCTAATAACCTGAGTTACCAACCCAAGACACTTTCTATTTTGGAAACTGTTCTCACAGGTGCCATCAACAGACACCCAGTTAAACTGGCTGGGTCAAAACAGAGAACTGATAGGTTCTTGGAATGACCATTCAGCCTGGGGGCCTGAGTCCATGGCCAGCTTACGACTGAATTCACTGGCTCAACACAGAACATCAGGGCAGGTGCCTCATCCTCTAATGTGCCAGCACCGACTTTCTCTGGCTTCAATCACAGGCAGGACTTGTTCACAGTAGGGTCCCAGCTACGGGAGGCTTACACTGACCAATTAGCCACACAGGTAGAAAGAGAGTGTCTCTTTCCAGATTCCTGGGCAAGACTTTCATACGTCCATCTTTCAACCAATCACAGTGGCCATGGGATGGCCAGGACACCCTTACCGGCCAGGGACAGGTGACAGTTTCAGCAGGTGGGAGGAGTCCCTCTTGAACTACAAACTGAGAACAAAAGAAGGGCTGTTCCCCCAAAGGAAGGGTCCGTGTGCCCACCCAGGAGATAGAGGAGTGGGGCTGGGCCCGCTGGAACCACTGCCATGCGCTCTGTCCTCCACGGATGGCGCACAAGGAAGACTCCACGTTCCCTCAGGGACCCTCAAGATGGTGCCAAAGAAATCACAGCAAAGTCCCCCAACAGCAGAAGGCACACGTGGCTCCCCCTGTGAGGATGAGAGTCCTCCTTCCCTCAGTAATCACAGAAACTGCTGAGAGAGTGGCTGACTCTTCCAGGCCCGCTTCCTTGCCGTTTCATAAAATTCCCTGGACTAGGCATTGGACATAAGAGGCTTCAACAGTGAGGCTCCCGCTGAAATGCCCTCAGTTTAAGGTTTTCCAGACTTAATACAGTCAGGGCCCACTCATTTAACCTCTTAATTGAGCACCGGCATAGGCAGAATAATAATCCGAGTGGCCCAGCATAATTCTATCCTTAGAAAAATGTATAATACAAAAACATGTGTGCATGTGTGTGTGTGTGTGTTAGTGGCTCAGTTGCGTCTGACTCTTTGCAACCCCATGAACTGTAGCCCACGAGGCTCCTCTGTCCATGGAATTCTCCAGGCAAGAATACTAGAGTAGGTAGCCACTCCCTTCTCCAGGGGATCTTCCTGACCCAGGGATCGGGAACCCAGGTCTCCTGCACTGGAGGTGGATTCTTTAATGCTGAGCCACGGGGAAAGCCCATGCAAAGTCCTGAAGGTTTTTGTGCCTCAAGCATGATGGGGAAATCCCAGAGGTAATGAGCAAAAGGCACGAGAGTGAGAAATAATGAGAGAGGGGCCATCTGCTCTTTCTATGCGTGACATGGGCCACCAGCAGCCCCATGCTCTGCAAGGCTATGGCCCCTCCCAGTACATAGGGAAACATCTTCTCTGGAGCTTAGAAGAGTGTGGTTGGCACTGGGAGAACTCCCAGGAATACTGAGCATCAGTGAATATTTAATACTTCACATAACTTAACTGAGCAACTTCACTTTCACCTTTCGCTTTCATGCATTGGAGAAGGAAACGGCAACCCACTCCAGTGTTCTTGCCTGGAGAATCCCAGGGACAGGGGAGCCTGGTGGGCTGCCGTCTATGGGGTCGCACAGTCGGACACGACCAAAGTGACTTAGCAATTGTAATACTGTCTGACTCAGACCTAAATACTTGAATCAAGGATGAATACACGAGTGGATGGGTGGACAGATGGATGGATGGACAATAAGCCCATGGATAGGAAGGATGGTGGGCCTATTTAATAGCAATATAACTCTACAGAGAAAAACAACAGTGTATTCATGTTACACAGGACATATATTTGTAAATGCTAGGAAGAGAACCTCATACTGCTTTACAGAAAGTGTTCCTACCCTTCCAACTGTGATACCAGCAGGGCTGAGAGGAGCAGTGAGGAGGCGGATGCCGGCCAGTGGTCCATGACAAGGGCTCCTGGCTCATAACTTTCTACTTCCTTCAGCGTCTCCTTCAGCTGCTTTGAGACCTCAACCTATCCTTCCTTTCCACCTCATTTCGCTCCCCCTTCTCCCCAGCCTTTCTCTCCCATCAGAGCACAGTTTATTAACAGAAGGGAGCCTGATGCATAAGGAGAGCTTGATAGATATTTGTCAGTACTTATCAATAGCATCTCAGCATCCTTAGAGTAGCTTAATTCCTTCTAATCCTTAACATGGCTACAGTCCCTGGGGTCGCTGCCTAAAATGTCAAAATAACTACATGAGGTGTGGTGGTTTTGTGTGTAACCCAAAAGAAATGTAGCCTGCTTGCTACTGACTTGAGATCTAGGTTACGTCTGAGACCCATTACAAGTCGAAAAACAAAAACCCCCGATGAGAAAATAGCAAAGCATTCTGAATATGCCTATTAAGCCCCCATCTCCCTTAAGTCTCTCACTGTTGTCTCTCTCCAAAAACCAAACATTAAGAGGGCTTTCGGAAATGGTTCCTGAGCACCACCCCCTTGCTTCTCCTGTCTTCCTCTCCCGGCTCACTTCCCCTCACCTTGTGTGTGAGTGCTAAGTTGCTTCTGCTCCTGTTGCTGCTAAGTCGCTTCATTTGTGTCCCACTCTGTGCGACCCCATAGATGGCAGCCCACCAGGATCCCCCATCCCTGGGATTCTCCAGGCAAGAACACTAGAGTGGTCGTGTCCAACTCTTGCCAGGCTCCTCAGTTCATGGGGATTCTCCAGGCAAGAATATTGCAGTGGGTTACCATGCCCTCCTCCAGGGGATCTTGCCAACCCAGGGATCAAACACACGTCTCTTAACACCTCCTGCATTGCCAGGTGGGTTCTTGGCCACTAGCGCCACCTGGGAAGCCCGCCCGTGATCTCCTGAGCAGATAAATCCCAACTTCCCCAAGTAAATTACAAATTTCCCAGATCTCTTCACTTCCTTCCCCGGATGAGCACAATCAAGGCACGGGAATCAGAAGGCAGAGGAAATCTCGGAAACGCTGTATTTAGGTATCTGTCACGTGTGATTTGTTGCAGGTGCTTTTCACCACAATGCACGCGATTTTGTTCCGGGGAACGCCAGGACGGTCTCGGGGCTGGCTGAGCCTCGGAGGTGATGTGCGTGAATGCATCACTAGGGGGCGACAGAGCATCGCTGCCAGCCCTTCACTCTCAGAGCTGGAGGCAAAGAAACCCTCCGGGAAATCGCTCCCAACTCTGCGCCTATATCACAAGTCACTGGACCTTCCGTCACGTGGCAAAGCAGGCCAGGCAACAGGCCTCTGCCGGTCTGTTCCAGTTGCTGATTTATTGATTTTGTTGGCTGGCATTTTCACTTAATCCTTGGCTTGATTTAACTGAGCTGCGAGAGTTTTTTGCTTTGTTTTCAATTGGTCAGTCTTGCTAGAATTCTACCCCCCAAAAAATAAACCTTGTTTATAATCGCCTATGGTGGGTCCAGTAGTTCTATGGATTCTAACAAGAAAACTAGCTCATGGGCACTGTTTAGTCCAGATGAGAAGAGAGCAGTAATGCTAATGAGGAAAGGGGCAGCAGGTGGGCAGCTGACTCCCAGGTGAAGTTATTCCAGCCCGTGACCCCAGGCTGGGCCTCTAAGTCTTAGTATCTGTTTGTACAAGTCATACGTCACAGAGAGGCTGGCTGAGATTGCAGCGGTCTGCTTCTGCTACCAGAGTCCAAGGGAGGGGGGTATCAGTGCCTCAATTTCACATGCAAATGACAGGCACAGCCAATCCATCCAAAAAAGCTTTGCTGAGTTTCCTAAAAGGTCCAGATCCTTGGTGGCTCTTGCTAAAGACTGTGCAGCCGCCAGCTGATTTCACAATCAATCTGATTTATATCAACAGCATAACTGCAGATTAAAGAAAAGTATCATAGTGCCATATGATGCTTCAACATGTCTTGAGGGAACTCTAACTTGCATTGATTTTTGGTTTTGTTCTGTCATAGTGTGTTCTAGAAATCACATATGTCAACTTCAAGAGGGGAAGTCACTGCACCAAACTGAGGCTTAAAGAGTTTAACTGTTACAAGGCACTAAATGGAAGGATTGGAAGTACCCTGGTCCTTTCCCCAACACTCTAATCTGACAGATTTTGGAGCAGTAGTCTTCCTTTAATAATTAATTCATATTACTAAAGATGAACTATGGGATATTACAGTTGATTCACCATAAAATCTACCATTAAATTTTGCAAATGAGTTTCCAACTTGGCTTATTAAGACAAGCCAAGGGAAAACTGGCCAAATTCCTTGAACCAAAACCTTTCAGGTCCACAAAATCTGCATAGGGAGGGGCTTCGTGTAGGGTTTTTGCGCTGTTGTTTAGTCACCAAACACAGCACCTGCAGGAGACCTGGGTTCAATCCCTGGGTTGGGAAGATCCCCTGGAGAAGGGAAAGGCTACCCACTCCAGTGTTCTGGCCTGGAGAATTCCATGGACTATACAGTCCATGGGGTCGTAAAGAGTCAGACACGGCTGAGCGACCTTCCCTTTAGTCACTAAGTCGTGACTCTTCTGTAGCCCCCCAGGCTCCTCTGTCCATGGAATTCTCCAGGCAATAATACTGGAGTGGGTTGCCATTTCCTGCTCCAGGGGATCTTCCCCACCCAAAGATCCAACCTGGGTCTCCCATGTCTCCAGCGCTGCACTCCACTAGCACCACCTGGCAAGGCCTTGAGAGGCCAGAAGAGGCAAGAAGGTAGACTCACCTCCAGGGCCTCCAAAACGGGACACAGTCCTGGAACAGCTGGCTTTCAGCCTCGTGAGGCCCAAGTCAGACTTCCAATACGCAGAGGTGTGAGAGAAGCTGTGTTTTAAATCACTGAATTTGTAAAAATTTGTTGCAGTAGTAATACAAATCCCAACCCAGGTTTCCCGCATTGCAGGTGGATTCTTTACCAGCTGAGCCACAAGGGAAGCCCAAGAAAGTGGACTGGGTAGGCTATCCCTTCTCCAGGGATCTTCCCAACCCAGGAATCAAACCAGTGTCTCCTGCATTGCAGGCAGATTCTTTACCAACTGAGCTATCAGGGAAGCATAAATCCAATGCCCCTATATCACTCTAAAAATACTTTATATGAAACTGAACAAACTAAACAACTGCATGCATGCTCAGTCACTCAGTCGAGTCTGACTCTTTGCGACCCCGTGGACTGTAGGCCACCAGACCCCTCTGTCCATGGAACTTTTCAGGCAAGAATACTGGAGTGAGTTGCCATTTCCTCCTCCAAGGGAACTTCCTGATCCAGGGATCAAACCTGATCTCCTGTGTCTCCTGAATTAGCAGGCAGATTCTTTACCACTGAGCCACCTGGAAAGCCCAACTGAACAACTAAATAAAGGATAAGCTGGTTAACACCTAATCCCAAAGTTATAACAATTCTGAATTTGTATGTGCTTGAATAACAGTGCCTTAAGATATGCATGGCAAAAGTAGGAATCACTAGAAGGAATTAAACTTAACAAACCGTGCTCGCTTCGGCAGCACATATACTAAAATTGGAACGATACAGAGAAGATTAGCATGGCCCCTGCGCAAGGATGACACGCAAATTTGTGAAGCGTTCCATATTTTTAAACGTAAGACCAGAAACTATAAAACTCCTTGAGGAGAACATAGGCAAAACACTTTCGGACATATATCACAGCAGGATCCTCTATGATCCACCTCCCAGTATACTGGGAATAAAAGCAAAAATAAACAAATGGGACCTAATTAAAATCAAAAGCTTCTGCACAACAAAGGAAACTATAAGTAAGGTGAAAAGACAGCCTTCTGAATGGGAGAAAACAATAGCAAATGAAGCAACTGACAAACAACTAATCTCAAAGATATACAAGCAACTTATGCACCTCAACTCCAGAAAAACAAATGATCCAATCAAAAAATGGGCCAAAGATCTAAACAGGCATTTCTCCAAAGAAGACATACGGATGGCTAACAAACACATGAAAAGATGCTCAACATCACTCATTATCAGAGAAATGCAAATCAAGACCACAATGAGGTACCACTTCACACCAGTCAGAATGGCTGCGATCCAAAAATCTACAAGCAATAAATGCTGGAGAGGATGTGGAGAAAAGGGAACCCTCTTACACTGTTGGTGGGAATGCAAACTAGTACAGCCATTATGGAAAACAGTGTGGAGATTCCTTAAAGAATTGCAAATAGAGCTGCCTTACGACTCAGCAATCCCACTGCTGGGCATACACACCGAGGAAACTCGAATTGAAAGAGACACATGTACCCCAATGTTCATTGCAGCACTGTTTATAATCGCCAGGACATGGAAACAACCCAGATGTCCATCAGCAGATGAATGGATAAGAAAGCTGTGGTACATATACACAATGGAGTATTACTCAGCCCTCAAAAAGAATAAGTTTGACGCAGTTCTAATGAGATGGATGAAACTGGAGCCGATTATACAGAGTGAAGTAAGCCAGAAAGAAAAACACCAATACAGTATACTGACACATATATATGGAATTTAGAAGACAGTAATGATGACCCCGAAAGTGAGACAATATAAGAGACACAGAGGTATAGAACGGACTTTTGGCTTCAGAGGGAGAGGGAGAGGGTGGGAAGATCTGGGAGAATGACAACGAAACATGTATACAATCATATGGGAGATGAAGCACCAGTCTATGTTCAATACAGGATACAGGATGCTTGGGGCCGGTGTATGGGATGAACCGGGGGGATGGGCAGGGAAGGGAGGTGGGAGGGGGCTTTAACATGGGGAGATCGTCTACACCTGTGGCTGATTCATGTCAATGTATGGCAGAACAAATACAGTACTGTGAAATGGAATAAGCATTAAACAAAAATAAAAAAATAAAAATTTAAAAAAGAAATAAAATAAACTTAACAAACCTCTCAATAACTGACAGATTAAGAAAGAATAGTTAAGGAACAGAAAATCTAAACATGCAATTCCAACTTTCACAGCACAGGCAGAAACTACTGAACTTTATTCTGCTTTAGTGTTAAACAGAAGAAAATTATAAGATTAGGCTTAAAGAAATCCGAGGAAGTATCATGATACAAAAGTAACATTTTAAGAAAAATTGAAGGACTTCCCTGGTAGTCCAGTGGCTAAGAACCGGCCTGACGGTGCAGGGGACATGGATTCGATCACGGGTCCAGGAAGACTTCACATGCTGCAGGGCTTTGCAACTAGTGAACCCACGTACTCTAAAGACCATGCTCTGCAGCAAGAGAAACCACTGCAGTGAGAAGCCCCCACACCACGACTAGAGAATAGCTCTCGCTCACCACAGCTAGAGAAAGCCCACGGCCAGTTATGAAGTCGAAACATAAAACCCCACTGTTCCTTTTCTACCGTTTATAGATAATGCTATCATAGAACTTCTGAGATATTCACGTTATTACAGGAAATATCAATGTCGAAAGATCATGTGATGTCAGAAACTAGGACAACTGAAAAATCGTGAGTTCAGCTCCAAGTAATGGGTCGCAGTGGCTGTGATGAATGTTGGTTCCTCCTGGCAGCCAGGTCTCAGGTGAGCTCCTCACTAGATCTAAAAACAGCACAGGGAACACTGAGGAATGCTGGCAGGTTCTAACCCAGGTATGTTTCACACTTACTGAGAAGCAAAAACAATGTTCAGGAGACAACAAAACCTTGGCCTTGCCTAGAGTTGGACAGAAACCACTGGGAATGAATCAAATTGAAAACGCCCGGTGAGTGACCGCTGAAAGGCGATGGGCCTGGGTCTACAGCATGGCCAGTTTGAGTTAAATGCATTCCCCACACAAGCGGAGTCATTATTTCAAATTCAAGCATCCACTTGGAAGTCATTTTCTTAGCTCTGGCTGATTGCTTGGCTACGTGAAAGGGACAAATTACCCCAAGGGGGTGAGCCACCTCAAATTAACTTCTACCTTCAGACCTCTCCCTATCAGAATTAACTCGAATGACACAGGGTACCCTGTAGCTCAGGAAGGCCCAGTACACTGGGGAGAGCTGTTTCTGTGAAATTACAAACGGGGGACACAGGGGTAGCTAGGTCACCCAGAGAAAGCTTGCCCTGCCCCCTCCCCTAACCCGACCTGAAGTTCTCTGAGTGAGTGAGTGAGTGCAAGTCACTCAGTCGTGTCCAACTCTTTGCAAGCCCATGGACTATACAGTCCTTGGAATTCTCCAGGCTGGAATACTGGAGTGGGTAGCCTTTCCCTTCTCCAGAGGATCTTCCCAACCCAGGGATTGAACCCAGGCCTCCCACATTGCAGGCGGATTCTTTACCAGTGGAGCCACCAGGGAAGCCCGAAGCTCTCTGAACCAAGCTGATAACCCATTCACACAACAAGAACAAGATGTGCAAGAGTTGAACAGGACACTGGAAACACAGACTGGGTTGTAACTTATCCTTCCTTGGTTGCAAAACAATAATGAAAAGACACAGTTCATATTAATAGCAGCTTCACCTTCCAGTCCCTGTTAGACAGGTAAGTCAGCACACCTAGAGCTGACACTCCACATTTATATGGGGTGCCTAATCTGCAAATCTTGGAGATCCCTGCTGATTATGTGACAGACATGTCTCCATTCTGTCTACACAGACATTAGCTGCAGGATACGGGGAGGTCCCTAAAGTTTGGAACGTTGAGAGATGAAGGGTGATGGGGGATTAATAGCAGGGGGACTGCCAAGCCAAGGTAGCAGCTCTGCAAGCCTCTGAACCAAGAGGAACCTTGGTCGGGTAAGGGAACAATCAGCAGCACAGTGCCCCTTGGTCAGAGGGCACAGTACAATGGAGAAATTGGCAACACTGGCAAGACGCGAGGCTGAAAAAGGAGTATCTCGGGTAAGGGAACAATCAGCAGCACAGTGCCCCTTGGTCAGAGGGCACAGTACAATGGAGAAATTGGCGACACTGGCAAGACGCGAGGCTGAAAAAGGAGAAGTTGTGTCTTATTCGAAGACAATGGTTCTCGCACTCATCTAGTGACAGCAGAACCACCTGGAGGGCTTGTTAAACCAGAGGAACGTGCCCACTGCCAGAGTTCCTGGTTTCATGCATCTGGGGTGGGCCACGAGGACTGCATTTCCAACGAGGTGATACCCAATGCTGTGGGTCCAGCGAACCATGCTTTGAAAAATCACTGTTCCGAGACATTGCTACATTATCCTGAATGCCTTGCACATGAACAGATACAGAAGGCTTCTGGAGGTGTGCCATAGCCAACTTGACCAGTGCGTGGTACCTGCCGAGGGCAAGGGCATGGCTGGGAGTCAGGAGGGCACATGGGGCCTTGAGGAGAATGAAGGTGTCTTGATACGTTTGTGGCAGAAAAGAAGAGACAAACCTGTGCAGTGGTTCAGGTGGGTGGCTGAGCAACTGTTAAAGTATGATGCACAGGCTTCCCTGGTGGTCCAGTGGTTAAGACCCCACATGCCCAATGCAGGGGTGCCAGGTTCGATCTCTGATCAGGAAATTAGATTCCACTTGCCCCAATGAAAGATTCCACATCCCGTAAGGAAGACTGAAAATCCCACGTGTTGCAATAAGACCCAGTGCAGCCAAATAAATAAAAATAAATATACAAAGAGAAAAAAAGTCCGGATGTGGTTGGAGATGATACACTTGCAGTGGCAAAATTTTACCAGTTGTCTGACTTTCCCAGCATGAGCAGGAACTGCAGGTGTAACAAAAGTACGGTGGTTTAATATCAAATGAAAAGGGGGAAGAAAGAGGGAAAGTGTTGGACAGTGGTACGACTTTGTAATTTTTTTAATTTATCTTTAGCTGTGCTGAGTCCCTGCTACTGTGCACGGGCTTTCTCTAGTTGGGGGCTACACTTTGGTGCAGTGCACGAGCTTATTGCAGTGGGCTTCCCTCATCGCTCAGCTGGAAAAGAATCTGCCTGCAATGCAGGAGACCTGGGTTCGATCCCTGGGTTGGGAAGACCCCCTGGAGAAGGGAAAAGCTAGCCAACTCCAGCATTCTGGCCTGGAGAATTCCACGGACTATGTAGTCCATGGGGTTGCAAAGAGTCATAT
The DNA here is from genome assembly GCA_006408675.1 of Madoqua kirkii. NCBI lineage: Eukaryota > Metazoa > Chordata > Mammalia > Artiodactyla > Bovidae > Madoqua > Madoqua kirkii. The sequence goes on from SJYC01119940.1 coordinate 11,377, forward strand.
ATGACTGAGTGCCTCTCTCACTGCAGAGCACAGGCTCTAGATGCCCGGGCTTCAGCAGCCGCAGCAGGCAGGCTCAGCAACTGTGACTTGCTGGCTCTAGGGCACACTGGCTTCAGCAGTTGTGGTCCTCAGACTTAGTTGCCTCCCAGCATGTGAAATCTTCCCAGACCAGGGATTGAACCCCTGCATTGGCAAGGCAAGATTCTGATCTACTATACCACCAGGGAAGTCCATGATATTGTAATTTATAAGAAATACAGATATGGTCATTCAGATGAGCCAGCTATATTTCTTATTTGTGTTTGGTCTTTATTTATGGTTCCTGACCCATAGCTCCCCAAACCCTTGGAATTTTCTGAGTGAAAAGACAACAGTAGTGTCTTTTATTACAATGTTTGGTCTCTAGTTCCCAACTCCTAAAAAGCTTCGGAGCCAAAAAGGTGGACTGGGTATATTGTTATTCCTGATAAGTCCTTTCCACCACAATTGGGCTTAGGTTAATGAGATAACTTTTGTTTAGTCTCTATTTTTTTAATTGAAGTATAGTTGATTTACAATGTACAGATAATTTCTGATTAGCATTTTAAAAGATGGACAGGACATCAATAAGCTGAAGGAGTCAACCAGCAACATGGGAGGGTGACCACTATGGTGAGGGATGTAACTGGCAGACGAGATGAGAACATACACGCCCCAGGAAAGGCGAGGAAAGCTGGCTGCAGCAGCCACGTGGGCCACATGGTGAGTAGTACCCAAGACACTCAGGGTCATACTGTTTCTTTGTGAGCTGACTGCTACACTCTAAACACGGGGTGCCCAACCTCTGGGCCATGGACTGGAACCTCCTGTCCAATCGGTGGCGGCATGAGGTTTAAAATAGTGCACAATAAAGGCAATACACTTGAGTCATCCTGAAACCATGTTCCCAACCCCTGGGGGGAAAAATTGTCTTCCACGGAATTTGTCCCTGGTGCCAGAAAGGTTGGAGACCACTACTCTAAACCAATAATAAGTAAATAGCCCTCACCTCACCATAACTTGCTTATCCACAGCGTCTAAATAAATGAAAGAAATTACAAGATATCCACCACACATGACCTATTTCAAATTGCAAATGGGTCAAGGGATACTCACCATTACCCTCAAACCACAGCAAGGAGTGCTAGGCAACAGCTGTTATCCCCCTCATTGAAGAGAACGTTCTATGAGAAGCGGGCCAAGCGTGGAACCTTTGGGAGGCCAGCCAAATATAGCACAAATGTCTATATTTGTGATCCAAAAGGGATCCAGGGATCCAAGAGCTGACTTGCAGCTGTTCAGCTTTCAAAGACATGAATCCTCTTGGATATTTCTGGGCCAGAATTAGCACCCATGTTCTGTGAGCTAGCTCCCTTATGCTGTTCGGCTGACATTCTTCCTGCCCCTTCTGAGAAAGTAGCTGACCTGAGAGGGTAAGGTAAAAAGTTCCAAAGAGTTTCACACTCTCCTATTTCCCTAAAGAGCTGTGGTCTGTCTTTAGACCCGTAAAGAGCTACACAGCCACAGTGGATCACAGATGACCCTAACAAAGGAAATTACTAGACAAGGCTAAGCCTGCCCCTTTAACCAGAATCCAAAGTCCAGTGGGTGACCTTAGCATTTAATTTTTTTCAACACCAAAAGCATTTTGTATTGGAGGTTTCCCAGGTGTCACTAGTGGCAAAGAACCTACCTGCCAATGTAGGAGATGTAAGAGACGCGGGTTTGATCCCTAGGTCAGGAAGATCCCCTGGAGGAGGGCATGGCAACCCACTCTAGTATTCTTGCCTGGAAAATCCAATGGACAAGGATCCTGATGGGCTATAGTCCATAGGGTCGCCATGAGTCAGAACAGCTAAATCAACTGAGCACATAGCCAATTAACGATGCTGTGACAGTTTCAGTGAAGGGACTCAGCCATACTCAAAAACCTTAGCATTTCTGAATTAAGAACTGTCCTCGGACTAGAGTGATGAAAAAGCATGGTGGAAGAGAGCTGAAGCAGGGCTGGAGGACTTTGTTTCTTATCACTGTCCTTAACCTAGACCTTGGGCAAGTCAACTGAACTCTAAGCCTTCATTCTCGCTGTCTTTAGAAACAGGAACCGGGGGTTCACTGGCTCCTCTGGCCTCACTCTGCACCCTGCTCCAACTTGCTTTCTACCCTGAGAGGCTGACCTGTAGGAATGACAACAAAGTGTCTTTCACCCTCTAGATTCTGGCTGGGAATCTGCCAAAGGGTTGCTCCTGGTGATCTCCATGAAGCAACAGTGAGCGGCGATGTGAGGTAAGATCTTAAGCCTTCATTCTCGCTGTCTTTAGAAACAGGAACCGGGGGTTCACTGGCTCCTCTGGCCTCACTCTGCACCCTGCTCCAACTTGCTTTCTACCCTGAGAGGCTGACCTGTAGGAATGACAACAAAGTGTCTTTCACCCTCTAGATTCTGGCTGGGAATCTGCCAAAGGGTTGCTCCTGGTGATCTCCATGAAGCAACAGTGAGCGGTGATGTGAGGTAAGATCTTAATTCCCTGTCCAGGAATTGAACCTGGGGAGCCTGGAATTCTCCCTAGAGGAGGGCACGGCAACCCACTCCAGTATGCTTGCCTGGAGAATCCCCATGGACAGAGGAGCCTGGCAGGCTCCATATAGTCAATGGGGTTGCAAAGAGTTGGACACGACTGAGTGACTAAGGACAGCACAGTGCAGCCTGGGATCCTAGCCACCACAGCAGCCAGGGCTAGAGGCTAGAAGCTTTTTATCTTTGCCCCCTGAAAAATGTGTTTCTCATGGAGGCCAAAACTGTCAGTGTGCATACCCAGCTTATTGTTACAGAGACCCACAACAACTGGGTGAGCACACAGAGAAACAGCTTAACAAGACAGAGCAAAGCTGCACACCTAGAGAGGAAGGGCGTGGCAGTCCAGCCCCCAGTGAGGAGCACAGTGAAGAGGCGGTTAAGTCGTTATGTAGGGGGCAGTTTTCCTGGGTCTTTGCTGACCTTTAGCCAAGTATCTGTTGTCCACACCTGACCTATCCTAAGACCCTCCCCAACATGCATGCCCAACTTTTTCCAAGATGGATTCCAGCCCAGAGGTGTACAGGATCCCATATTAGCCTCATATATAATGGGGTGGTGCCCCCCTCCCTTCTCACTCCCAAGGAGCTTTCTGTGCACGTGCAATGTCTCCCTTGCCCCAAGGATGCGAAATATATGACCTTCGGATCCCTTACTCAGAAAAAGTTTGCCCCCTCTCTGTTCTTGCCAAGATTGTTGTTATCTTAAAGCCTCCACAGGAGACAAAGCCTGACTATTTACTATGTTTCAGTTGTTACTTCCACAGTTGTAAATATCTAACCTGGAGCCCACCCATCTCCTGTTTCAGGAAATGCAAACAGGAGGCTAGTTTAAAGTGTCAGACCTGAAGCCCGTATTTTTTTCTTGCCTCAATAAATATAAACAGCAGGCCAGTCGTAAATGCCTAGCCTGGGGCCCATCTATCTCTTACCTCACTGGAAGGCAGCAGCAGGAGAAAGGAGAGTGAGACTGGGTATGTACTTGTTTTTTTTCCTAGAGGGTCTCTTGGGAGTGGCAGAGCCCCTCTCCTGAAAGTCTCTGCTCTCTCAAGACAGCACCGCCTACACAGTCATCCTCCAGGTTCCAAGAGCTCGCTCAGCTTACCCTCAGGTCGACTGGTGCTTACAGCTCCACCGTCAGCAGCCCTGAGGTATCTCACCTTGTATGGCTCCCCAACCCTGCCTCTGCTCTTGTAAATGCTTTAATAAACTGAAAGTCTCCTGGAAGCACCCTAATTTGAGAGTGCCAACTGCTTCCTGTTGGGGCTGTGACTGATGCAATGCTAGGTTAGAGGTATACTGAATACCATGGGACACTTGCAAGATTTCATTTGCATTCTGATTTGAACTGTATGCATGTTAGCTAAATCTGACAGAAGACTGCAAAACCATAAATCACCAAATATGAGTTTTGGATTCTTCCAAATTGCTTGGGCTTCTGTGGTGGCTCAGTGGGAGAGAATCTGCCTGCAGTGCAGGAGGTGGAAGAGACATGAGTTCGATCCCTGGGTTGGGAAGATCCCCTGGAGGAGGAAATGGCAACCCACTCCAGTATTTTTGCCTGGAGAATCCCATGGACAGAGGAGCCTGGTGCACTACAGTCCACAGGGTTGCAAAGAGTCAGACACAACTGAGCACACACACACACAGGAATTGCTTTACTCTTCTTGTTGATTGACGCTAACATAAGTCAACAGAATACCTTTCAACTGAGAAAGGTTATCTTCATAGCCAAATTTCACTTGACTGGTTTTGCAGATCAGTGTGTCATATGAAATTGTATTCGAGAAGGAAAACAGGCTTTACTGCTTTCAAATGTTTGATAACCACCAATAGGTGGCTTCTGGGTTCTTTCCAAGATTCTTAGATATTCAAGAGTTGAGCAATACCTAAATCTCTCTCAGCCACGCTTCTGGGTGATGAAACAGGGTGGCAGCCCCTAGAGGTAAAGTACAGAGAGAACTCTACAGGCCACTTCCACCCCTGCCCAGGGGGACAGCCACTGGAGGCGGGACACCAAGAAGGTTACGTCACGGGATGCAGTAGCGTCCTCCCACCCCTGACATCCTCATCCCCTCAGCTCAGATGGCTCATTCTTTTCATCAGGATCTCTCCAGTAATAACGATGCTCATAACTACCGACCATTTCTTTACAACCTACTATGTGCCAGGCACTGGGCTTAGAGCTTTGTATTTGTAACTGGTCGCTGATATGACAGTAGTATTCCAAAATGGAATGCTGTCAGCCCAATCACGCTGCCCAGCAGGAAGTCCAGGGCCCCACCCCAACCCTCCCACCAGCAAAGTGCTTCCCCACCAGATCCCCACTCTGGGGGCGGGGGGAGTGGGGGGGGCAGGAGACTTCCAGGTAGTCCCACCGACTCCATCCTCTCAGGCTAAAACCGGCAGGAAAAAACTTTACCCCAAACTGGACGGGGCTCCCTTTTATGTTATCCTTCTGAGCTGCTTTTTCTAAGGTCTAATTCTGCCCTCGGGAGGGCCAGGTAAGGGAAGGCAGCAAGCAGGCTGGCTTCCTGGGGGACCAAGAGACACCTGGACTCTGCGCTGTTTACCAGCTCAGGGCTGCAGGCCGGCCACCGCCTCCGGGGCCACGCGTCTTTCCGCCTTAGTGGTGATTTTGCTTCAGCATCCTCATCAGCCTGTCTCTGCTTGGAATCCCCCTGGACCTTTCAGAAGAGTGTTCTGAACCTCGATTCTTGGGTACAAGAGCTTAGGGTCTTGGTTCTCAGCTCTCTTAGAAGGTCCAGTGCTCTGTATGCAGGTGTTGAAGATCCATCGAGCACTCTGCTTTCCAACAGAGTATGTGATGGAAGACTGATGGGGGCATTCTCCCTGTGGGTCCCCCCGCCCCAGTCATTCAGCTCTTCTGCAAAGTAATATTTACAGTCTCTACCAAAGGCTCGCCAAAGTTTTAGGACCCAAATCACCAAGCGCTGCCAACTGTCCACATTCTATTTTCTCAGCTCCATTATTCCCATGTTACAGTGGCAGTCTAGAGTGTCCCAGAGCCTAAACATTCAGAAGATTGAGCTGTAACTGTCATCTTTCAGGGCAGAAGAAAATGCCAACAATTATGCCTATTTCTAATTTCTATTATGAGCAGAGATCTCTCAAATAAATCCTCCCGCTCTGACTTTAAAGTCATCCTGTATTGTCAGGACACCAGATTCTAAAATAAAGCCCTTGGGGAGCCAGGAGTAATTTTTAGAATCACAGTGAATTACAGAGCATGCAGAGCCTCAAAGTCAGAGTAAGGCACGTGTCTCTGATGAATGAGTTAGCAAAAAAATTTACTGTTCTAGTTCAATTCAAACCCCGAAGTCAGACTCTGCTGTTTTTAGAATTTGGAAGGGTTCTGCTAAGTTCAACTCGAGTTCAGCAGTGTAAAGAAGAGGCGTTCGATTGTCACTGCGATACGGGAGGAAGAACTCTAGCTTTGGAGGCAGGGGAGCAGACTTTAGTCCCAGCTCTGTCTTGGGTGGGTGCGGTACTTAACTTGCCTGCAGCTCAGAATCATGATCTATAGAAGAGAAACGGCAGTAGTGACTTGGTTGTGAAAAGTCAGAGATAACACAAGCTGAGGCCCAGAAAAGTCCTGCCACACTGGAGACAATAAAGCATCTGGTATTCACTCACAGACCACTCAGTAAAGTTGATTTCCTCCTATAAGTTGAAGCATAAGTGTGATTGAGGTCATCCAAGGGGAGAATAGGCAGTGAAAAGAGGGAATCCCCTGGTGGTCCAGTGGTTAGGCACTTTCACTCAAGTCCCGCAAGCTGCTTGGTGTGGCCTAAAAACAGAAAGAGAAGGGCCGTGCAGGCATGCAGGGATGGGCAGGTGAATGAGGTGGTGCCCACAGATGACACCCATCATGGGGACCGCCAGCTGCCAGGAGGTGGGGCCCAGGTGAGAGGAAGGTGGGAGCAAAGAGGTTGCTGAATGCAGAGATGTCCACTGCCTGGTGCTGAAGATTAGAATGGAAATATGTCCCAGTGATTATAAGATTAGGAGACCCTTGGGTTCCAGGGTCAGGGTTCCAGCAGAAACAGATGGCAGGTCCAAAGAGAGCTTCATAGAGAGTATGTGGAAGGCTGGGGCAGATTTACAGGCAAGTGGCCAAGGTGAAGAACCTGGCACTGAAACAGCAGGAAGCCACTACAACCCTTGGGCATACCGGAGAACGGACATCAGGTTCTCTAGGGCCCGGGGACACAGACTGGAAGAGGGGCCATCCACGTGGGGCCTTGGGAGAGAAGGCACTGCCCTTCAGAGATGGCCAGATGGGCCGGAACTGCTGCTGACTCTCCCCCGTCCCTCCTCCCTCTGCCCAGTCTCTGGACCTCTCCTCTCCCCTCTCCCCACCTCTGTCTCTCTCCACCTTCCCTGTATGCTGCTGCTGCTGCTAAGTCGCCTCAGTCGTGTCCGACTCTGTGCCACCCCATAGACGGCAGCCCACCAGGCTCCCCCGTCCCTGGGATTCTCCAGGCAAGAACACTGGAGTGGGTTGCCATTTCCTTCTCCAACGCAGGAAAGTAAAAAGTGAAAGTGAAGTCACAGTCGTGTCCGACTTTTTGCAACCACATGGACTGCAGCCCACCAGGCTCCTCCATCCATGGGATTCTCCAGGCAAGAGTACTGGAGTGGGGTGCCATCACCTTCTCCCTCCTCCTCCATCTCTCCCTCCCTCCCTCCGTCTCCCCCATCCCTTCATCACCCCTTCCACCCCTCCCTGTACCTCCTCCTCCCCTCCTCTCTACCCCTTCCCTCCCTCCATCTCCCTCTCCATCTCTCCCTCGCCCTCCCCCATCTCTCTCTCCCTCCTCTCTCCCTGCTGGCCTCCACCAGCAGCCAGCAGTCCAGGGAATCCAGGTGGCGCCATGGGTGAGGGTGGACCTGTGGCCCACTGTCCCACCCCCAGTGCCAGAGCAGTTTTCACAGCAGGGAGGTGGGGAGAAGGTGCAACGAGCCCTCTACTCACAGCGGCTCTGGGCACAGCCCAAGTCTCTCTGAAACCCTGAAAACCAATCCACTACACACTGCCACCTCCTATAAGACAGCCTGTTGTTCAGAAACAAGACAAGGTCTCCCTGGCCTCTCCCCACCCCCGCTGAGCTGGGTGTTCCTGCCCACTGTCACCGTGAGCAGCAGATCAAGCGCTGTTGGACACTAAAGAGACACCTCAGCGGCTGTACTGGATGGCAACAAGCCACAGCACTGTTTTCTTAGAAATTATAATTCCCAGACCTGAAAACCCTCTGAGAAAGAACTAAAAAAAGGAGCGTGTCTGCTCCGCTTCTCTCTCTTGCGTCATCACCACGCAGGAATGAGAGATATTTCAGCTCCTCCTTGGAGAACAGCCTGCCCTGACCCACCTTCCCTCCCCCTGACCACCTGGAGCTATCTTTGAAACTGGGTCTGCGCTGGGGCCTTGTGTCCTCAAAACCTTGGAGTGAATCAAGCAGGCACTACGGTCTGTGGGCAGGGAGTGGGGGAGCAGGGGGCTTTTGCTTTTCAGGACGGCCCACCGGCTACCCCATGTGCGCACGCGTACTGGCACACCACTCGCCATGGTCTGCAGCGTCCAAACTTGAAAAGGAGCAGTGTGTCACCCCCAACCCCAGGGGAAGCCAGGCCTCCTGGATGGCGCTGGAGATACTTCTTCCCACCTGAATACCCCCAGGCCACGGGGCACATGCAGGGAGGTCTTGCGGCTCATGGAGCTGCGGGTCAATGCACCAACGCTCCTACGGACCCTGCAGATCCTGCGCTGCTGGCGTGGGCAATTCCGACAGCCTCCGGCTTGCTCCATTTTCCTCCAGGCCCTGTTAAAACATCCTTTGCCAGCAATTTTCCAGACCTTCTGAATGTGAAATGTGACAGGGTCACGGGACATTGGGGGCCCGAAGCATCACTCTCCATCTCTTCAGGGGATTCTATCAGTTGACGCGTGGCTTGAACCATATGGAATTGCTGTTATTCTTAGGTCAAAAAAATGGTTGAACGTCAGCATTCAAGTGATCCAACCTAAATCACAGAAGGAACCAACCATCAAAATATCAGCTTTATCAATGTCTTGGACAATGCCCAGCAACGTCCCAAAGGCAAGGATCTCTGGGGAAAAACTAAATTAGCTGAAGTGCATCCGGAGGCCTGAATGGAGTCTCCAGTTTCCTTTGCCTAGAACTGCTGACAAGGCTCCCATACACTTTCCCCCAGGGCACAGGGAGAATGGGCGTCCCCCCTCCAAAACGAGGACGACTCACTGAGTGAGGTCTGCTGTAGAGGTCGCAGGAGGCGGATAGGGTGAAGGTTACCCTTTACTTCATTCTGAACAGTGACATGTGGCCACTGAACAAGCTGCATTAGCCTGGGGTGTGGATACACTGAGTGAAACTGGAAGAACAACACAGTTGCGATGGTGAATTTTATGTAAACTTCTCTGGTCGTGGGGTGCTTAGTCACTCAGTCATGTCTGATTCTTTGTGACCGCATAGACTGTAGCCTGCCAGGCTCCTCTGTCCATGGGATTCTCCAGGCAAGAGTGCTAGAGTGGGTTACCATGCCCTTCTCCAGGGGATCTTCCCTGGAGATTAAATATCAGTTCTGATGTGTCTGTGGGCTGTTTCCAAATGAGATGAGTGTTTGAATCAGTGGACTTGGTAACACAGATCATCCTTCCCAATGCACATGGCCTTCATCAAATCCACTGAGGTCCTGAAGAGAACAAAAAGTGGAAAAAAGAAGAATACCCCCCTGCTTTTTTTCCTGCCTCACTGCTTGAACTGGGACCCTTCATCTAATCTTATTCCCCTCTTGGACTTGGGTTTACACCATGGCTCTCAGATCTTCAGACTTAGCTGAGTTACACCACTAGCTTTCCTGAGCCTCCAGCTTGCCAGCAGCAATCCTATGAGCCAGTTCTTTGTAACGAATCTCCCTTCGTACATGAGGATTGTCTCCTATTGGCTCTGTTTCTCTGGTTGATAGAATGGTTTAGCAAGCGAGCACCCTGGTACTTTGCTTCCCCAAGCTTCTTGTGGCTTCCAGGGGCATAGGTAGAACCAAGACGTTCCTACAGTTCCTACGTTGAGGACTCAAAAGGCAGCTGAGTTAAAAGCAGCCATGGGCCCGCCATGGTGACAGGAGGAACAACCAGAAACAGAGGCCTGGGGTGGAGGACTCCCAACCAGGGAGCCAATGCAGAGATCCAGTGTGCTTTAGTTCAGTCCAATTCAGTCACTCAGTCGTGTCTGACTCTACGACCCCATGAATCCCAGTACGCCAGGCCTCCCTGTCCATCACCAACTCCCGGAGTTCACTCAGACTCAGGTCCATCGAGTCCGTGATGCCATCCAGCCATCTCATCCTCTGTCGTCCCCTTCTCCTCCTGCCCCAATTCCTCCCAGCATCAGAGTCTTTTCCTGTGAGTCAGCTCTTCACATGAGGTGGCCTCAGTACTGGAGTTTCAGTTTTAGCATCATTCCTTCCAAAGAAATCCTAGGACTGATCTCCTTTAGAATGGACTGGTTGGATCTCCTTGCAGTCCAAGGGACTCTCAAGAGTCTTTTCCAACATCACAGTTCAAAAGCATCAATTCTTCGGCGCTCAGCTTTCTTCATAGTCCAACTCTCACATCCATACATGACCACAGGAAAAACCATAGCCTTGACTAGACGGACCTTTGTTGGCAAAGTAATGTCTCTGCTTTTGAATATGCTATCTAGGTTGGTCATAACTTTCCTTCCAAGGAGTAAGCGTCTTTTAATTTCATGGCTGTAATCATCATCTGCAGTGATCTTGGAGCCCCCCAAAATAAAGTCTAACACTGTTTTCACTGTTTCCACATCTATTTCCCATGAAGTGATGGGACCAGATGCCATGATCTTCGTTTTCTGAATGTTCAGCTTTAAGCCAACTTTTTCACTCTCCTCTTTCACTTTCATCAACAGGCTTTTTAGTTCTTCTTCACCTTCTGCCATAAGGGTGGTGTCATCTGCATATCTGAGGTTATTGATATTTCTCTTGGCTATCTTGATTCCAGCTTGTGCTTCTTCCAGCCTAGCGTTTCTCATGATGTACTCTGCATAGAAGTTAAATAAGCAGGGTGACAATATACAGCCTTGACATACTCCTTTTCTATCTGGAACCAGTCTGTTGTTCCATGTCCAGTTCTAACTGTTGCTTCCTGACTTGCATATAGGTTTCTCAAGAGGCAGGTCAGGTGGTCTGGTATTCCCATCTCTTTCAGAATTTTCCACAGTTTATTGTGATCCACACAGTCAAAGGCTTTGGCATAGTCAATAAAGCAGAGCTTAGAACACCAGTAAAAACCAAGGCCAGGTCACAGGGGAGGGCTACCAGGCTCTATGTTATTTGTGAGAACAATTAACACATTAGTTTCCACCAAGACTGTAGATGCAAATGCCAGGAGGGTGTGTGGCAACCAGAGCCGCCGCCGGGGAAACTTGCACGTGACCAAGCTGTATTAGTCGCTATCCATGCTCTATGCATCCAGAAGCCATCTCAGATGGCAGAGAACAGCATTAAAATAAACGACAGCAAAAACACAAGCAACACCAACTTTCTAATCACTCTAAAAAGCTGACTTACTAAAGAACTTGTTTACATTTACTAGATTAGACCTTTTTTTTTCTCTACTCCTTAATGTGATATGTATGAGAAAGACTAGATAGCTATAGAAGAAAATTAAGAAACATCTGTGAATAGTGTGAGCAGAATTTGTGATCCTACTATACTTATGAAAAGTAATTTATTCTGAAGAAACAGAAAAAGACTACACTATACCTTTTGCTGGAACCTCATATAATCTAGATGGATTTTGGTACATATCATATATGCATGACATCCAAAAGGCTTAGAGTACAAGAATGCAGTGGATAAAACTATTGGTCCTAACTCTTCCTTCATCCCTATATCTATATCCTTTGTCATGTGATTTTAAAGTTACTGCTACACAAAAGATGGTGTGAAGTTCCCCACCCCTTGACATTCTATTTGACCATGTGACTTGCTTTAGCTAAAGAGATGTTAGTAGGAACTAGACATGTGGTTACCTATTGAAGCTGTTCTCTATTCTCCATCACTGACAGGTAACGGGCCTTGGCTGATCCCAGAAGAATGAGAGCTATTTGGTGCAGAGATACCCTCACTGAGCTGGAACATAAAACAGTTGACTCAGCTGCCTCAAATTCATGAGCAAGAAATAAGTGTTTATCGCTGTGTGACATTGAGATTTTGAGGTTGTTAGGCAGCTATAACTGACTGACACAAAGACAGAAAGCTGTCCAGTATGCCGGAAATAGTCCCAACTTAATCTAGGTGGTGGTTACATAGGTGTATAAAATTCGTTGAGCTAATCACTTAAGATTTGTATTCTTTGGTGTTATATAAGTTACATCTCAATTTAAAAAAACAAAAAATTATTAATATTAGTATCAGTAAGCTTTTTTAAAAAATGAAATCACAGAAAAATTTAAGATAAAATCTGCTTGATTTTCTCTCATCTCTTTTCCCTTGAAGCATCTTCAGTTTGGAGAATTATCTGATATACTCAATGGGGATACAGTTCTAAAACAAGAACAGTTGGCCATTCTTAAATGTGATGCAAAGCATAATGCAGTTAAATCTATTTTTAATCTTTTCTTTTTCACTTTATGTTATAACATGGGACAGTCTTGTCTTCTGCAGATCCTTCTGAGCTGTAGTTAGTTGACTTGTAAAAAGAATGAGAATTTTCTGTGCCTCATCTGAGCCATAAGAATTTGTGAACAAAATCCTGCTAGCATTCAAAAACATTTGGATGTTGTAAGGAATATTTAGAATATGTGATGTGGCATTCTAGCCTAGGCTAGCCTATGCACTAAATGTGTTGGTAGATTCCTTTATAATTAATGAGATTTCTTTCATTGTGAACATTTCCCCTTTTTAGCTTCTATCTTTTGAATATAGACTGTATTCTGAAACATAAAGTCTAAGAAGTTTCTGACACTTTAGTTTAAATCACTAAGATACTAGACTCTCAAGCTTTGCCTCCCCTGGAGTAAAATGTGTGTTGAATGGAGTTCCAAACAGACATATCGAACTCCAAACTGTAGCTTATCAGGGCACTTTAGGTAGCTTTGTAGATGGGGCAAGAGGCTTGTCTGCAGAAACCTTTTCCCTTTTCTTAGCTCTTCAAGATCAACCCTAGATGTTCTCTGACCCCAGAATCTCCTTTAAAATCTACCCCCACTGTCTCTCTGACCTCGTTCTCCTCCAGATGCCTGATGGTTGGGGCACCCCCTGACTACAGTGACTTGCCCCACAACTACTTATTATGAATTAGAGTGGTTCCAAAATCAGTGTCATTCCCCATCTCTTTAGCAAATTTGCCTCACAGCACATCATCCATCTACAGGATAAAAGAACATTTAGCTATCACCAGTTCTGCTAATGAAATGCATTTTCCCTACTGGGGAAAAAACAAGCAAGGTAGCTTTCCTCCATCTCTAGGGAAGGGTGGGGGACTCATGCTTCCCAGAGTTCCTCCCACGCTTTTCTACTCAGCATCTTTTAGATCTAAAAATCTCCATCCCTCCCTCTGGGTGTACCGCTACCGCTTCCCCTGTGATGGGCACTCAGTTCATTCATCATATGAACTGAAGCTGGAATAATGGCATTTAGAATTCCACACTGATTACCTATTAAAAAGGATTTAGGTCTGTGCCCCTTGGGAATAAGAGTTACTTTTACAGGCTTCCATGGATATATCCATACTAAATTAATTTAGAATGTCCAAAGTTAAAAAAAAAAAATCTTTCAAAGAACTATGACCACAATCATAAAAGTCAGACCACAAGACTAAGAGACAATGAATAGGGATTGGTACTGATGATTTTCAATCCTTCAGAGCCTCTTACAAAGCAAAAAGAGTCTGAGCTGAAAACAAGATTTACACATTACCTATTTCCGTGGGTTTTTTCCCTTAGACACCACCTGGGCGGCTGACCTATTTCCCTGTCAGCAGCAATGACATGAGGCTCTATGTGATATTTTCCTACATCTGTAGGTTTGAAAATAAACAATTCTAAAAGCCTGCAGCTCAGCACTTGGCATTTCACCAGAACTTTTCCAACTCCCAAAAGCCAAATCTGTTTTTTATTCCACTATGCAGTGCCTCATCTATCTTTCCAGGAGAAAATATAATAAAAACTAGAGAATTTGGTTCAAAGGGTATATAATGGACACTTAAAACAATCCTATAATGACAATTTTTATGAAAAGCATATCAGACAGATATATATTGTGTAGATAATTTATATTTATATACATACATATAAATAGATAGGTAGATTATATATACATATATTTATATTACATACATATGGTCTAGTAACCCAGTTTTTTTTCTTTTCTATCTCTTCATTAGTAGAGTAATAAAATTTGGGGTAAGAGACAGCAATAGAGCTAAATGAAACAGAGGCAAAAGACCAGTCTTTTAGCATAATTATTTACAGAAGGCTGAGGTCATGTATGGATGTGAGAGTTGGACTGTGAAGAAAGCTGAGCACTGAAGAACTGATGCTTTTGAACTGTGGTGTTGGAGAAGACTCTTGAGAGTCCCTTGGACTGCAAGGAGATCCAACCAGTCCATTGTGAAAGAGATCAGCCCTGGGATTTCTTTGGAAGGAATGATGCTAAAGCTGAAACTCCAGTACTTTGGCCACCTCATGCGAAGAGTTGACTCATTGGAAAAGACTCCAATGCTGGGAGGGACTGGGGGCAGGTGGAGAAGGGGACAACAGAGGATGAGATGCCTGGATGGCATCACTGACTCAATGGACGTGAGTCTGAGTGAACTCCGGGAGTTGGTGATGGACAGGGAAGCCTGGCATGCTGCGATTCATGGGGTCGCAAAGAGTCGGACATGACTGAGCGACTGAACTGAACTGAGGATAAATTTCATAATATAGCTAACATCATACTTTTAGTCAAGGAGGGACAAAAGGGCTGGTGCCGTCTTTAGTGCATATGAAAAATTCATTTTTTCTCAGGAAAAAAACAGTGATAAAAATTGATCTATTCCTTCTAAGAAAAAAATTTACTGTGGCGGAAACACTCAATATTGCAGTTATTTATTACAAATGTTGAATTCACGAAGGACAGACTTAGTCTGCCCTTAACTGGTCAGATTTATTTCTCTAGGAATAATCTGAAAAATCCCTGTACAAATGTAAACCATCATGTGATTTAGGCTGGCCAAAGGCCTGACATAGGGCCTGCTAATTTAAAACATCTACACAGGTAACTATACTCCAATAAAAATAAAACATGTCCGTGTATTATGTTATCAAAATCTTAAAGTGTCTAAATCAAAAGCCAATTATCATTTCCTGCAAAATAGGGCACTTAACCACCTATGCCATCTACATTGTCAGAGGCAAAGGCTCACCTCTGTGATTATCTGAAAGGCCTTGGGGGAGCCAAAGAGCTATTCAGCTGCTGCTTTAGTTCAGTTCAGTCGCTCAGTCGCGTCCGACTCTTTGGAACCCCATGAATCGGACAGCACGCCAGGCCTCCCTGTCCATCACCAACTCCCAGAGTTCACTCAGACTCAGGTCCATCGAGTCAGTGATGCCATCCAGCCATCTCATCCTCAGTCATCCTCTTCTCCTACTGCCCCCAATCCCTCCCAGCATCAGAGTCTTTTCCAATGAGTCAACTCTTCACATGAGGTGGCCAAAGTACTGGAGTTTCAGCTTTAGCATCATTCCTTCCAAAGAAATCCCAGGGCTGATCTCCTTCAGAATGGACTGGTTGGACCTCCTTGCAGTCCAAGGGACTCTCAAGAGTCTTCTCCAACACCACAGTTCAAAAGCATCAATTCTTCAGCACTCAGCCTTCTTCACAGTCCAACTCTCACATCCATACTTGACCACAGGAAAAACCATAGCCTTGACTAGACGGACCTTAGTCAGCAAAGTAATGTCTCTGCTTTTGAATATGCTATCTAGGTTGGTCATAACTTTTCTTCCAAGGAGTAAGCGTCTTTTAATTTCATGGCTGCAGTCACCATCTGCGGTGATTTCTTCAGCTACCCACAGTTCCAGCCCAGAGACAAATCAAAAGCAGAAGCTGTTGTCCCAGTGGGAAGAAAGCTGTGCACAAAGGGGAAGACCCCACTGAGCCCGCCTGTCCTTCAAGCAGGTGTTAACACTGTCCCCACCTTCTGAAGAACAAGAAAGTTCAGCTGGTGGAAATGGCACACAGACGCACACCACCACCCTTAGTGGCCTGCCTGCCTTGAGCCTTAAAAGAGGAGTTCCCAAGTTCATTCTCAAGGGATAGACCAGACTAGGATGTCTCGTCTAAAGAAAGACACTTTGCACAGGTTAACTCGGAAGACAGAGGAGCTCTGGCTAAGCTGGTGGAAGCTTTCAGGACCAGTTATGATGACAGATACGTGGAGATCTACCATCACTGTGAGGCAATATCACAGGTCCAAAAATTATCTGTGGTTCTCATTGCCAAGATGGAAAGGGAAGGACTAAAGATTTTGCCACCAAACTGGGATAAAAGCACAATGTTAACTTTTCTGTACATAAAAAATACAAATTACCCTTCAAAAAGACTCAATCCCTAACAGTGTCTTCACTCTCCAAATTCCCATACTGCGACTATACCCTCGCACATGCAAACACATGCATGAATACCTAGGACTGCATGCTGCTTTCTTCCACTGAGTTAAGGTGAGTGACATGTCTTCACTAGCTAAGTTATAATCTACAACTGATAATGTCCCCAAGTCTAGAAAACATTATCGCTCTACCTTGTATTTTAATTACTTGGTATCTGTTCTAAAGCTCTCCTATCAGGCTGCAAGTTTACTGGGGGGAAAATGTGTGTGTTACTCATCCTTGGACTTAACT
Organism: Madoqua kirkii; assembly: GCA_006408675.1. Lineage (NCBI taxonomy): Eukaryota > Metazoa > Chordata > Mammalia > Artiodactyla > Bovidae > Madoqua > Madoqua kirkii. The sequence goes on from SJYC01119940.1 coordinate 27,918, forward strand.
GATTTATGGCTAAGACCATGTTGTTGTTTCTGTTGTCAAAGTTCCTCATGCAGTAAGAGTATGGCAGCAAATGAGCAAAGGCTAATAAGGGGCCCCAGGAACTCCACCATGTACCCAGATCCACATCAGGTATCAATCTCCCCACATCTGGGATTATCTCAACACTGCAAGTGGTGAATGGGTTGCTGCTGCTGCTGCTAAGTCACTTCAGTCATGTCTGACTCTGTGCGACCCCAAAGATAGCAGCCCATGAGGCTCCTCTGTCCCTGGGATTCTCCAGGTAAGAACACTGGAGTGGGTTGCCATTTCCTTCTCCAAGGTATGAAAGTGAAAAATGAAAGTGAAGTTGCTCAGTAATGTCCGACTCTTAGCGACCCCATCGACTACAGCCCACCAGGCTCCTCTGTCCATGGGATTTTCCAGGCAAGAGTACTGGAGTGGGTTGCCATTGCCTTCTCTGGTGAATGGGTTAGTAGTTCCCAATTCTCTCATGGTTACAAGACTTAAAAGAATCAGCATCACACTAGATTGAACTACAGTAACAAACAGATGCCAAAATTTTAGTGGCTTCTCAAATACAAAGTTTCTTTCCTATTTATAAAATGTCTAATAGAGCTGCTGACCTTGACATGGTGACTCAGTGATAGAGGCCACCTCCCTCTGTGACTCCTCCATGTCAAAATACTCACCACCAAAAGGAAGATTATGAAAGCCTATGGCAACCCACTCCAGTGTTCTTGCCTGGAGAATCCCAGGGACGGGGGAGCCTGGGGGACTGCCATCTATGGGGTCGCACAGAGTAGGACATAACTAAAGTGACTTAGCAGCAGCAGTATTCTTTAACTCCCTTGGACCAAAAGTGACAAAAGTCCGTTTTGCTCATGGCCCACTGGCCTTAATCTAGGCACCTGGTCCCAACTCAGTTATAAGGGAGGTTGAGAATTAGGGGTGTCCATGGAATTATCTGTTGAATACTGCTGGCTCACCATACAACTGACTTTATAAAATGAACCAGGGACGAGTTAAGGAATGACACTTGTGGAGAGATGGCTGTAGCAACAGGGTACATAACGAAGAAGTAATGTTCCATCATATCATTGAATCAAGAGCTCCACCATTTTTATATAAGATCTAAGTTTTTGCAATTTACTTTTGCCATTTTCAAGGAAAGCAAGTCCTATAATAAAAAAAACATGTTTTCTATTGCAGATAAAGCAATAAGGTGTTATGACTTTGGAGGAAAGTTCTTAAAATAATATATCAGGCTCATCTGTTGAGGCCCTTCTGCTGCAGCTTGCTATTGCCCAGTTTGCTGTCTCTTATAATAGTAACCAGCTTTGAGGCCAAAATAAATCCTCTAATTGTTCTTCAGGACACCCCATCTGCTGCATCCTTCAACACCAGGAGCGCTTCCAGAGCTCTCCATGGTCACGGCAATGCGTAGTATAAATCAGTGGTCACGTGGCTTTGTTCCATCCAGGCTAAAGAGATGTGCTCATTTCATCACTATTGCAAGAATACTTGAATTTTTAAAACTTCATACAGCAGTTTTCCTCATATCTCTAGCTTAAAGACCATCTTTGGGAAGGCGAACAAAAATTATCTAAAAAAATTCCTTGCAGATCAAAATAATATCAAAAGAGAATAATCACACACAAAAAAATGTTTTGCATTTTTTTAACAAATGCATTTGTTCTATTTATATGCACAGACGAATCATTTCATCATAGCCCTTTTCTTAGTTTACTAGAGGGAAAAAAGAAAAAGACCTATTTTTGTAACTTATAAATAATGTTTTTATAACTTATAACTCTACTAACTCCTTAAAGTCTGTGACAAAAAAAATCAAAACAAAAAACACTGGAGTTTCACAAATTCCAATAAAAGGGCATCCTCCAAAATGCCAGTATTCTTCCAAACTGTCAAGGTCATCAAAAAGAAGAGTCTAAACATCACAACCAAGAGGCACCTAAGGAGACATGACAAATAAATATACTGTGGTACCCTAGATGTAATTCTGGAGCAGGAAAAATATCATTAGATAAAAACTGAGGAAATGTGAATAAAGTATGGACTACATAAAGTAGGAGACTGAGGCTCCAGCTGAGGCTGGAAGGGGATGGGCGTTATTGTTAATGGGCAGAGAGTTTCAGTTGAGGATGATAAAAAAGTTCTTGAGATGAACAGTGGTGACGGTTGCCCAACAAAGTGAATGTACCTAATGCTACTGCATGCCCACAAGCTCAGTCACATCCAGCTCTTTGTGACCCCATGGACTTTAGCCTGCCAGGCATTCTTCAGCCAAGAATCCTAGAGCAGGCTGCCATGTCCTTCTCAGGAGATCTTCCCAACCCAGGGATCAAACTCTTGAGCCTCCTGCATTGACAGGCAGATTCTTAACCACTTGAGCCACCTAATGCACACATAAAACTGGTAAAAATAGTAAATTTTATGCTGCATGTATTTTACCAAAACAAAAGCAATCATAAAGTGTGAAATGTGTCACAGTAGTATTACTCAGTTTAGAGACAGGTTTTATAAGCATCAGGTGTGTTCTCCATTCTCAAGGAACTCCAATATATTCTAAACATTAATAACAAAGGGATGTAGTTCTAAGTGAAGGCTTAGGAAGTGTTGCTTAGTCAAGAACAGGGAAGCTTTCCCAAAAAAGTGTAACCTGAAATCCTTCTAGAAGAAAAAAAATTTGGCTGAGAGGAGGTGTTGATGGAGAAGGCAACATTTGATCCAACAAATGTTCTTCTGCAAAGAATTAGGCTTCAAACTGATTTTGGATTAGATCCTCTTGAGTTGGATTCAGGCACAGAATGTGGCTGACTAACTCTGACTAGCCTTATGGTTGCCACCACCCACCCACACCTTTGTAAAATAAACTTCCCCAAATCTGAGTAAACCATCTGTGTCTTGTTAGGACCCTGACTGGCACATGGAATCAAATTAAAGTCACCGAGTTCAGATTCAACCTTGGACAAAATTAAAAAGAAAACTGTAGGTAACACAATATTTGATGAGAAGTTTTTTGGAAGAAATAATATGTTGGTATAATTTGCAAACTCAAAAAGATGCTGGTTATTATCCTTGTTGACAACATGAGAGGACAGAGACAGTAGATAGAGGTCAGCCTGGGTTTCCCTGGTGGCTCAGACAGTAAGAAATCTGCCTGCAATACAGGAAACCCAGATGCCATCCCTGGGTCGGGAAGATCCCCTGGAGAAGAAAATGGCAACCCACTCCAATATTCTTGCCTGACGGGCTACAGTCCATGAGATTGTAAAGAGTTGGACATGACTGAATGACTAACACTTTCACTTTCAGAGCAGAAAGCAGGGTGGAAAAGAGTTGAAAGTGTACCTGGAAGGGCAAAGGGAAGCTATCCAGCACATTCCTCAAGAAAAATACGACAGAAGGATTGTGAACTGTGTCAATTATGATATTTTGGACTATAAGAAATAGTAGACCCAAATGATAGAAGTTAAAATAGGGATTTATTATTTTACAGTAAGTCTGGAGAGGGGGAGGGGAGTTGTTTCTAGGTAAATCCATGATGTCCTCAAAAGTCAGGGGCCTTCCATTTCACGGGCATGAGAGCAAAGTCTCTCCTCTGGGCCACAAAATGGCTGCAGATGTTCCAGATGTCACACACTAATCCAGCAACATCTAGTCAAGAATAAAAGTGTTTTGTCTCCACAGTTTTCTTCAGTGAGGAAAATCTTTCACAAACTCTCCATGTAGGATACCTCCAATCTCATTAGCCAGAATTCAAGCCTAAACCACTCCCTAGCAATGTGATTGAGACTATCACTTAAATTCATCATGATTGACATCTGGGATTGGGATGGACCCACACATTCAGAGCTCTAACAACAAAAAGAAGGGTGGGAATTTCTGAGGGCTGTTATCCAAAATGCCTATCTCTAGAGAGGATAATATATTAATAACATTCTTTTCTAGAAGCAGGCTTTCTTGTAGCTTCTTCCTCCTTCCCCCAGAGATCTTCAAAGTTAAGGTAAAACTTTTTAGTGAAAGGAAGACTGGAAATATCTATTCCTCTCTGCATCCCTGCCTTTAAGAAAGTGCACTATGGGGCTTTTTACTTAATCTTCTGCTTTCATTCATTCATTCACCAAATATGTATGGAGAACTTAACATGTGTCCAACTTTGGAGATATAACCAAAAATAAAAAGACAAAGTCCCTGAATTCTAGAAGCTCACAACTGATGTCAAGAGAGCGACCATGGAAAGCACTCTGTGTATGGAGGAAGGGCAGGTGACTGCAGTCAAAGAATGGGCAAAGGTGGCCAGGAGATACCTTCCACTCTGGAGAGCTGGGTGGGGAAAAGGACGCCCCAGGAGACAGTTGCTGACAACTTATTTTAGATGCTGATTTTTAAAAAAATTTTATTGTGGTTGACTTGCCATGTTGTGTTAATGCTTCTGTACAGCAAAGTGACTCACTTATATATTTTTTTCATATTCTTTTTCATTATGGTTTATCGCAGGCTATTCAGTATGGTTCCCTGGGCTATACAGTAGGGCCTTGCTGTTTATCCATCTATATAAACTAGCTTTCATCTTCAAATCCCAAACTCCCAATCCTTCCCTCCCACGCCCCACTCACACTTTGGCAGCCACAAATCTATTCTTTATGTCTGTGAGTCTGTTTTTGTTTCACAGATATGCTGATTTGTGTCATACTTTAGATTCGACATGTAAGTGATATCATATGGTATTTGTCTTTCTCTTTCTGACTTACTCCACTTAGTATGATAACCTCTAGGTCTATCTATGATCTTGCAAATGGCATTGATTCTTTTTGATGGCTGAGTAATACTCCATTGTGTGTATGAGTATATATACACACAGACACACACACACCACATCTTCTTCATCCATTCATCTGTTCATAGATATTTAGGTTGTTCCCATGTCTTGGCTATTGTAAACAAGGCTATGAACATACGGGTACATGTATTTTTTCAAATTATTGTTTTGTCTGGGTATACAATCAGAAGTAGAATTGCCGGATCATATGGCAACTCTGTTTTTTGAGAAGCCTCCATACTATTTTCCCTACTGGCTGTACCAATTTACAAATAATGCCATCCCCACCAATAATATAAGAGGGCTGCCTTTTCTCCACACTCTCTCCGCATTGTTAATGATGGCCATTCTGACCAGTGTGAAGTAAACTCCAACTTTAGAAGGAAGATGCAAAGACCTTACTAGGATAAGAAATAGGGAAGCAGGACAAAGCTTCCTTAGATAAAGGTTGTATGGTTGACAGAAGCCCTCCGTGAACTGGATCTCAGGAACCAGAGTGGAGCAGTGATGACTCGTGATGAACACCTTCTCATAAAAATGCAGGGAGAGGCATGGTGGGACATCCCAGCCAAGAGAGTTCACCGGAGCCAAGGTTCAGAGATGAGACTCCCAGAGCTAAATGCATACATGTGCGAGATAAACCTCCCTTGGAGCAGAGGTCTGTGACTACAGAATGGTGGAATATGGAATAGAGGTCTGTGCCACATGCAATGAGTTCCTAAATGAACAATCCTAACGATGGCTGTAAAGATGACCACAGTGATGAAGACAATGACAATGACAACATCCCGATGGCTGGCTGTGATCACTGTCATAAGCCTGGTAGGTTAATGTAGGTCTTTCCTTGACTACTCTTACAGGGTCACCTACAGGTAAACTTGGGAACGACCTGACCCTTTTTATCCCTTGACCCATAAATCCTGACAACCTCTCTGACGCTTTTTAGGAAGATGTTGCTAAATATTAATATTAAGCTAAGTAATACCTCTATCACTTCACATGATTATCATTCCTTTTTTATAGTGGGAACAATTAAGGTCTAGTCTCAGGACTTCCCTAGTGGCACAGTGGATAAAGAATCCACCTGCCAATGCAGGGGATATGGGTTCAATCCCTGGTCCGCAAAGACTCCACATGCCGTTGAGCAACTAAGCCCGAGCACCACAACTTCTGAGCCTGTGCCTAGAGCCTGTGCTCTGCAGCAAGAGAAGCCCTTGCACCCCAACAAAGAGACACCCCGACTTGTCCTGACTAGAAAAAGCCGAGGAGCAGCAATGAAGACCTAGGGCAACCAAAAATAAATAATTTTAACTTAAAAAATATCTAATCTCTTAGCAGCTTTGAAGTTTATAATACAGTATTGCTTTCTAATCACTATGCAGTGCATTTGATCTTCAGGATTTATCTACCAGTTCCAAGTTTATATCTTTAAACAATGCAGCCCCAATTTCCCTACCCCTAGCGTCTGGTAGCCATGGTTTTACACTGTTTTTCACCAATTTGTTCCTTTGGATTTCACATTTTAATGATATCATAAGTATCTGTCTTTGTCTTACCTTGATGCTTAGCATAACGGCTGTAGATCCAAAGGTCCATCCATCCTGTTGCAAATGGCAGAATTTACTTTTTTACTGTGGCTGAATAATATTCCATTATATGTATACACTCCTATCTTCTCTGTTCATCCGTTGATGGGCACTTGTTTCCCCTCTGTTGACTGCTATGAATAAACACTGCAGTACACATGGGATTGCATACATCTCTTTGACATCCTATTTCCATTTCCTTGGGTATATACCAAGAGGTGGAATTGCTGGATCACAGGGTAGTTCTATTTGTAATTTCTGGAGAAACCTCCATACTGTTTTCCATAGGGACAGTAAGATTTGTATTTCAAGGAAGAGAGAGCAATTACCTGAGGCTGTTCTTCCGGGAAAGTCTCTGGAACAGGTAGTCATGGTCTCCGGGGAGGACCCCTCACTGCTTCCGGGCGCAGCGCAGAGAAACAAACAAGTTCGGTGCGATGGCATGGCCCACACTGGACCTGGCGCACTCCTGGGCCTGGCAGATGTTAGATGGGGCCCCAGTGGCCCACAGCAGCAGCCTGGGTTCCTGGCGTGGCCCTTCGGCCTCTGAGAAGTTGATGCACTTGCAGCACAAGCAGGAGCAGTTCCCTCTCCCACTCGAGCCTCGGGTGCTCTGGCCCCTGCACAGCCACCGGCCTGAGCCGGGTCCTTAAGAGCTGGGGTGCAGCTGGGAAGAACAGGCCTCCACACAGGCTCACGACGAACGGCAAGAGGGCAGGCAGCAGCAGGAGTGGCTTTGGCCGCGTAGGCGATGGGAACCAAACTCCACTGTGAGTGCGGCACCCAGGTGTTTCCCCTTTCAGGAACCTGTTGCCAACCTCTTACGAGAGCTCGCGAGATCCTGTGAGACTTGACTTCCGCTGGGGAAAGGGCTTCTGGGAGGAGCCTTTCGGGCCTGATTCTGCCATCCTCTGGGCTACCTCCTGCGGCAACGCATCCCAGCTCATCTTCTTCCTGCCTTTCCATATGCCCTTATATTTACCACCACCACCCCGACCCATACACGTTGTGGATCACAACAAACTGTGGAAAGTTCTTAAACAGTTGGGAATACCAGACGACGTGACCTGCCTCCTGAGATCTGTATGCAGGTCAAGAAGCGACAGTTAGAACAGGATATGGAACAATAGACTGGTTTCAAATTGGGAAAGGAGTACCTCAAGGTTGTATATTGTCACCCTGCTTCTTTAACTTCTGTGCAGAGTACATCATGAGAAATGCTGGGCTGGAAGAAGCACAAGCGGGAATCAAGATTGCCGGGAGAAATACCAATAACCTCAGATATGCAGATGACACCACCCTTATGGCAGAAAGTGAAGAAGAATTAAAGAGCCTCTTGATGAAAGTGAAAGAGTGAAAAAGTTGGCTTAAAACTCAACATTCAGAAAATGAAGATCATGGCATCCAGTCCCATCACTTCATGGCAAATATATGGGAAAACAATAGAAACTCTGACAGACTTTATATTTTGGAGCTCCAAAATTACTGCAGATGGTGACTGCAGCCATGAAATTAAAAGAGACTTGCTCCTTGGAAGAAAAGCTATGACCAACTTCAATTCAATTCAGTCACTCAGTTGTATCCGACTCTTTGTGACCACATGAATTGCCACATGCCAGGCCTCCCTGTTCATCACCAACTCCCGGAGTTCACTCAAACTCACGTCCATCGAGTCAGTGATGCCATCCAGCCATCTCATCCTTGGTCGTCCCCTTCTCCTCCTGCCCCCAATCCCTCCCAGCATCAAAATCTTTTCCAGTGAGTCAACTCTTCGCATGAGGTGCCCAAAGTACTGGAGTTTCTGCTTTAGCATCATTCCTTCCAAAGAAATCCCAGGACTGATCTCCTTTAGAATGGACTGGTTGGATCTCCTTGCAGTCCAAGGTCTCTCAAGAGTCTTATTCAACACTACAGTTCAGAAGCATCAATTCTTCAGCACTCAGCTTTCTTCACAGTCCAACTCTCACATCCATACATGACTATCAGAAAAATCATAGCCTTGACTAGACAGACCTTTGTTGGCAAAGTAATGTCTCTGCTTTTTAATATGCTGTCTAGGTTGGTCATAACTTTCCTTCCAAGGAGTGTCTTTCAATTTCATGGCTGCAGTCACCATCTGCAGTGATTTTAGAGTCCCCCCAAATAAAGTCTGACAGTTTTCCCATCTATCTGTCATGAAGTGATGGGACCAGATGCCATGATCTTTGTTTTCTGAATGTTGAACTTTAAGCCAACTTTTTCACGCTCTTCTTTCACTTTCATCAAGAGACTTTTTAGTTCCTCTTCACTTTCTGCCATAAGGGTGGTGTCATCTGCATA
>SJYC01119941.1:0-14032 GCA_006408675.1 Madoqua kirkii
CGTTTTCTGAATGTTGAGCTTTAAGCCAACATTTTTGCTTTCTTCTTTCACTTTCATCAAGAAGTTTTTTAATTCCTCTTCACTTTCTGCCATAAGGATGGTGTCATCTGCATATCTGAGGTTCTTGATATTTCTCCCGGCAATCTTGATTACAGCTTGTGTTTCTTCCAGACCAGCATTTCTCATGATGTACTCTGCATAGAAGTTAAATAAGCAGGGTGACAATATACAGCCTTGAGGTACTCCTTTTCCTATTTGGAACCAGTCTGTTGTTCCATGTCCAGTTCTAACTGTTGCTTCCTGACCTGCATACAGATTTCTCAAGAGGCAGGTTGGGTGGGCTGGTATTCCCATCTCTTTCAGAATTTTCTGCAGTTGATTGTGATCCACACAGTCAAAGGCTTTGGCATAGTCAATAAAGCAGAAATAGATGTTTTTCTGGAACTCTCTTGCTTTTTCCATGATCCAGCAGATGTTGGCAATTTGATCTCTGGTTCCTCTGCCTTTTCTAAAACCAGCGTGAACATCAGGGAGTTCACGGTTCACCTATTGCTGAAGCCTGGCTTGGAGAATTTTGAGCATTACTTTACCAGCATGTGAGATGAGTGCAATTGTGTGGTAGTTTGAGCATTCTTTGGCATTGCCTTTCTTTGGAATTGGAATGAAAACTGACCTTTTCCAGTCCTGTGGCCACTGCTGAGTTTTCCAAATTTGCTGGATCAGACTGCCTGTGTTTAAATCCTACCTCTAAAGTTAACTAGCCACACACGGTCATGGTCAAGTTTCTTAACTCTGAAATACTTGAGTTTCTTCATTAGGAAAATGAGGGTAATAATACATATGTAACCCAGAAGGTTACTTTAGAATGAGATGAGTTAATACACATAAGCAGTCTGATGCAGAATAAATGTTCTTAACCCTCATACTATTTAGAAGTAAATGTTCTGTTGTTTTTGAATTTTATTTTTATTAAAATGATTCTTATAAAGCAATTATCTTCCAATAAAAATATATAAATATATTTTAAAAATACTTCCCTGGTAGCTCAGCTGGTAAAGAATCTGCCTGCATTGCAGGAGACCCCAGTTCGATTCCTGGGTCAGAAAGGTCCACTGGAGAAGGGATAGGCTACCCACTCCAGTATTTTTGGGCTTCCCTGGTGGCTCATATGGTAAAGAATCCACCTGCAGTGCAGGAGACTTGGCTTCAATCCCTGGGTTGGGAAGATCCCTTAGAGAAGGGAACGGCTGTGTACTCTAGTATTCTGGCCTGGCGAATTCCAAGGACTGTATAGTCCATGGGGTCCCAAAGAGTTGGACATGACTGAGTAACTTTTACTTTTACTTTTTCACTTTAAAATGTACATGTCCTTCAGCACTCAGTGTACCTGGCTGTGCTAGAAGCCAGGGTTTCAAAAATGAAGCCTAGAAGGTCCCTGTCTCTAATCATGACCCTAACCTTGACTCATTCACATATACAAACCTATAACTTACAATGCAACAGGGCAAATACTAAGATACCAGCATGAATAGCATGACAGGGTGCCCTTCATTCTTCATCTATGACACTCACTGGCTTTCTCTCTCTCTTTCTACTTTCAACAAATATTCAACAAATTGTCTCAAGTCACAATTTTGGGGGCAGACACTGTTTTAAGCATTTGGGATTCATCAGTGTTCAAGAGAAAAAAATCCCTGTATGTGGATCTTATACTTTAATGGGAGGTGTAAGAGAGACAACAAATACTCAAGTTAATTCTATATGTTAGAGAGTTATAAGGACTAAGAGAAAAATAGACCACAGTAAGAGGCCTGATTGGATGTAGGTGACATCATTATAGGTAGGATAACTTGGGGAGGTCTTGCTGAGCTGGTAAGACATGAGCAAACAGTTGAGACCTGAGGAAGGTAGGTCTGAGGACACTGGGGTGAAGACTGTAAGTGGTCCAGACAAAGGGACCAGTTGAGTAAGGCAAAGGCCTTGATGTAGCAGCATGCTTGATGGGCTCGATGGGCAGAATAGACTGAGTGGCAAGAGCAGTGAAAGAGGAATAATAGGAGAGAAGGTCTGAGAGGTAATAAGATGGCTGGACCAAATTAGGCCTCAGTAGCCACCACTGGTGACTTGTACTCTAAGTGAGTTGGGAGACCACAAAAGGATTTTGTGTAGATGAGGGTCATGTTCTGATTCACATTTTATCATGAATTCTGGCTGTTCTGGGAAGAATCACTGGAAAAGACCCTAGTGCTGGGAAAGATTGAAGGTGGGAGGAGAAGGGGACAAATGCAGATGTGATGGTTGGATGGCATCACTGACTCAATAGACATGAGTTTGAATAAGCTCCGAGAGTTGGTGATGGACAGAGAAGCCTGGCGTGCTGCAGTCCATGGGGTCACAAAGAATCAGACACGACTGAGCGACTGAACTGACTGACTGGGAGGAATAAAGTGTTGAAGAGGAGAGGACAGAAGAGTAGGAGGTTACTACAGCAATGTATCAACAGGTAAGAGATGATGGTGGCTCAAACCAGGCTGGCAGAAGTGGAGGGTGAAGAAATGCTTAGACTGTGGAATATGCTTTGAAGGTATAGAAAAATAGGACCTGCTGATAGCCTGGATGTGGGACGTGAGAGCTTGAGGCGACAAAAGGTGAGTCCAGGGGTTTTGGCCTGAGAATCTGTAGAAATGGCCCATTGAGGGCAAGGGCTAGAGAAGATCAGGATTACTTTGGGACTTGACAAATTTGAAATGTCTCCTAGCAACCTCAGTGGAGATGCCCAGTAGGTAGGCAGTTTTGGATAGATTAATCAGGAGCTCTAGAAGAGTCCACACTGGAGGAGCCATCAGTATGTCAATAGCATTTCAAGCCATGAGATCATGAATGACTAAATGTAGACAGAGAAGACGTTCAAGCTCCCATCATTTCTCCTACACGCATTATGGAGGGAAAGGAGCCACATTCCTATTTCAGATTTATGGACAGACATAGCAGTGAGGTAGGGATCCAGTGAAAAGGCACTTCCTTTATGGTAAAGGAAGCTGGTCTCTCGGACTTGACTCTTGTGTCCAAGAGCAAATCCTTTCAATTTTCTACGTATCAGGTTATTCATCTATAAAAATGGGCATAGTGTCACCTGCCCTGCCTCTGTCATGCACTCTGGAAGGCTTAAAGGAGACTGAGAATGGTAAAAGTTTAAAGTGAAAAGCTCTGCCCAGAAGTCCAGAATAGCCTTACCTTGCCCTTTGGGGCTCTGCCCTCGGGTCACTTGACACAGCACACCCTCCTCCACAGGCTGAGTTCTCAGTGCCTCTGCAAGGTCGCAGGAGACCTGTGTTCTAACCAAGGGACATGATGTGGGCCCAAGGATTCTCGTGGCATCAAGGAGCATATGGCCGACCAGGTCTTTGCTCTTGCCTGCCACTTCCTCCTTTCCTTTTATCTGTAGACTGCACTCAAGATAAGTCAGAGTGGGAAACTGACCACCAAACCAGAAGACCTTCCCTGGAGCAAGTGAGGGCCAGCAGGGTACAAATGAGCAGTGCACCATTTCCCTCATTTACCAATGAGATCACTGGCTCAGAGAGCTGAAGTGACATGCTTGTGGTCACAAGGCAGTTAAGTGACAAAGCCTTAAGGTTTGCTTGCCATCTTCCAGATAAAAAGTTTGAAGTTTTTGCCCAGAAGGAACACATTAGGCCCTGGAATTTAGGCAACAGCTGGGCACGTAGTCTGAGCCTTTGCCAGAAAAACACATGCAAATCCACAGGATGCTGATTCACTGGCAAGAAATAGTAAGGATTTTCAGTCTTAGAAAAAAGTGAGGTGGACACACCAGTTTCATTCTTCATTTCGGGTTCATGAGGTGGGGGTGAGGGGCAGCATGGCTATTCAACTCTCAGAGTAAAGCTTCTAAGATGGGATGTTGCCTATCTCTCAACCAGAGACCAACAGAAATAACTGCCTTCAGGGCCGAGATATCATACCGAGATTTCAGATGAAAGTGCAGGCCAGGAAGTGGCTTCTGAAGCAATAGAAAGTCTATAAAGACAGCTTGCAGCCTTTCCTGTGTGTGCGTCTGTGCCTCTGTCTGTGTGTGTGCGCAAGTGTGCACACATGCTCCAAAGAGCAGGGAAGGACTGAATTAAGTGGATCTCTTAGTATATTTATTCTACCTAGAAGCAAAATATCTTTTCCCTATTTAAGTTTCCAGTTTTTCCAATTGGATGTGACCTTAAAAATTATAGCAGTAACTTTCACTTCTGATAACTAAGTTAAATTTCCAAGATGCAGTGGGTGCACTATAGAGTTCTTAAAAAGTTACAGCAAATTCTATAAGCATATGATCCACTGTGGATACTACTCCAACAGCAGGCTTCAAAAGCAATATGAACCTTGCTTTGTTTTTGCCTTCTTTAATGTCATTTCAGAAAGGTAATATACTTACATAGCCAAGCTGGAGACATGGTCTCCAGCATACACTAACCAGTAGTGTCTAGAGCAGGGACTGGCCACTTACTTTTCATATAAGTAGCTGAGGAAATTACCTGAATTAGTCTAGGAAACACACAAATGTGCTTGTCCTGATGAAAGGCCTGGAAAAGCTCATCAGTCAGCTAAGAACAGAGTCTTTTTCTCCTTTGCCAGGGGATGCCCCAGATGAAACTGGGCCCAATTTCCCAATCTAGGACCTTGCATTCATAGTATTCTTTTACAGCACTCTAACTTAAAAGCTAGTCATAAAATCAGGGGATAGACATAGATATATATTTTTTTAAGTATTAAAGAGAGATAACAAAGATAAATTGCAGAGTAGAGAGTGGTTTCAGTCTTTCTTCAGTTGTGATCCCTAGGAGGAGAGATGGAAGGGGAGCATTGTAGAACTAGAGACCAAAGCTTGACTCCTGATTCTGCCCTTTCTTAGCTGTGTGACCTTGAGCAAATGGACTAACCTTTCTGAACTTTAGTTTACTTCTCTGAAAGGGGAAGTGGCCTACTTGATAAAGTTGTGGCAAGGATTCCATGAAACACAGCATGTGAAGCCATAATCCATGTGCTCAGAAGAGAGTAGGTTTGCAGTTAGTGCTAGCTGTTGATGTCCTTACTGCAAATGCTTTAGACAGAGTTCGTCCCAGTCACTCTGTCAGTTTTCAAATGCTTAATTACATCAGGAAAGATTGTAAAGCAAATATTTCCAATCTCTTGCTAGTGTCTCTATTTCATTCTGAACCAACAACACAAACTCTCCCCTCCCATTATTCTTCATACAGAGCCACAGTGGTCTTACAGAAATTTGCCTGTTCAAAATCTTACAATGGGGACTTCCCTGGGGGTCCAGTGGCTAAGACTTCTTGCTCTAAAGGCAGGTGGCCCAGGTTTGATCCCATGTCAGGGAACACATGAGGCATCTAAGCACTCACATACTGTAACTGAAGGTCCTGGTAAAGCCAAATAAATAAATATACATTAAAAAAAAAAAGATCCTGCCATGGTTCTCATATCAGGAGAGAAAAAATCCAGATCCTCACAAGGCTCTCTAAGGTTCTTCTCCAGCCTAACCTACCACCCAGGACTTCTGCAGACTTGCTTCTTACACCTCTCTCTCACCCCCAACGATCTCTCCCAGGCTGTTCTTCAAACTGGCTAGCAGAATTCTGCTCTGGGTTCTTTGCATTTGCAGCTCTTCCTACCTGAAATACTCTTTTCTGAAATAGCCATTTGCTATGCTCTTTCCCCTGGAGAAGGAAATGGTGACCTACCCCAGTATTCATGCCGGGGAATCCCATGGACAAAGGAGCCTGGGGGGCTACAGTCCAGGGGGTCAAAAAGAGTCAGGCACAGTAAGCGTGCAGACTCCATGCTTTCTCAGCTTCCTGAGGGTCCTGCATAAACACCCTCTTAGCTGTGATCCTTCCCTACCATCTACTGGTCTACAGGAAAGAGCACCTCCAAATCCAGCCTTCTCTCCCTACCCAGCCTGGATTAACCTATTTCCATCAGGACTTCTCATCTGACACACTATCCGGTGTTTTCACTGATCTGTTTCATGCCTTCCCTGCTAGCAGAATGTAAGCTCCCTGAAGACAGGCATTTCTGTCTCTCTTCAATAGTCTATCCTGAGTGCCAGGAACAGTGCCTGGCCCACCATAGGGACATAATATGGATTTGTTAAATGAAGGATCAGGAAAAGAAGCAAAGAAATTACCTACATTACTTTTCAGAAAAGTAAAATGGTATTAATTAATGTGAAACTGTCATTGCTGAAATGAATTTGATAAGTACTAAAAGCAATTGACTGGACAAAGCAGGGATAGTTCAGTGAGTGTTAATGTATTGCTGATTCAAACAGCATGTCTGAAAATGAAGGCGAGCTACAGGATAAGCTGAATTGAATCCTATGAGACCCATATCTACATGCAGAAACCCTGACAGCCAATGTTATAAACTCAATGAAGAGACAGTTGGGAAATTCAGCTAGAGGTTCTTAAGAAGAATCTATTCAGTGTGAAGACTCAGGTCTCCAACAGAGAGGCAACAGAGCCCAGCCCCCCAAGACGTGGACAAGAGGACCAGTAGCCTCAGCATCCCCTGGTAGACCCTCAGAAATGCACACTCGCAGGCCCCTCCCCTGCGAAGACCCAAAAACCTACATTTAAACAGGCCGCATGGGTGATATATCTGCACACAGAAGCTGGAGAAGGCCTGGAGTAGAAGGCAGTGTTTGAGCTCTCACTTGGGATCAGAATCACTGTTCTTTTAACATACTTGCCATAAAACTCCAGACAAGTCATGCAAACCCCTGAACCTTGGTTTTATCATCTGTAAAGCAAGGATAATAAAAGTACCTCAAGCCCTAGGCAAACAACTATAATGATGATAGCAACAAAGATGACAATGGATAACATGTACTGGGAATGCGTGGGCAATGTTCTCAGCACTCTTACAAGTACTTTATTTATTTAACCCTCTCCATCCACCCATCCACCTGTGAGGGCTTCACAGGTGGCACAAGTGGTAAAGAATCTGCCTGCAAATGCAGGAGATGCTCGAGATGCAGGTTGAATCCCTGGGTTGGGAAGATCACCTGGAGACGGAAATGGCACCCAACTCCAGTATCCCTACCTGGGAGAGCCCATGGATGGGGGAGCCTGGAGGACATGGGGCCACAAAGAATCAGACACAACTGAGCACATACTGAGCACATCCACCTGTGAGGCCTATGACGTTATTCCCATTTTATAGTTGAAGAAAGGGACTGAGCTGAGGCCACTCTGGCATGAAAGCACAAGGCCAGGATTTGTTTCACTAAGGTAACTGCAGGTATGCACTTGACCCAGTGCCTGGCTTAAAGGAAGTGATCCCCACTGGTGCCTGTCATATAAGGTCTTTTTGCTGTCTTTCAGATCAACAACACAATCTCTTCCCTTTGCTTGTTCTTCCCTTCCCACCTCTTATGGGGATGGAAAGCCTTCTGAGATAAGTGAAAGAAAACAAGTGCAAAACTCCTCACATTGCATGCTCCCCTTTTTGTAATATCAATAAACTATATATATATATATATATATATATATAAAGAGAGAGAGAGAACAAAGTCTACAGGAAATAGACCCTACATGGTTAACTGAGATGACTACTTCAGAGGATGTGGGATTATGGAGGACACTCACTGTCTATCTTGTATGTTAATATAGTCCTCATGACTTTTTAAAAGACCAAACACATCTATAAGCAGAAATCAGTATAGTTATTTAGAATAGAATGTGTGTATTTTGAAACCTGTAAATCCTTCTGTGGGCACTATTATTATAATTTTTATTAAGACTTGGAAGAAAACTAGTGTTCTGTGGGTAAGAGCCATTTCACTCACTTAATGCCATGCTTTGAGAGGACAGGAACTGTACATGACTTCCTTGTACCCCTGATCCTCAACATACAGACTTCAGAGAAGGTGTCCCAGAAATGGGCATACAGTGTGACTATATGCCTTTACAGTGTGTTAAGCATCTTTAGATTGGCACCGAGCAGTGGGCTTTATTTTCAGAAACAGAATGAAGGTCCTAGCTTCATACACAAAGGCCAGGTAATAAGCCCCACATCATTGGGTGTTTACTAGAAATGTCAAATTGTATTACAAAAGTGCTTGCTATCGGCCAAGTTATACTGGTATCATATCTTATTTAAAAATAAGCTTTCAGCAAGTTGACATGAAATATATATATATATATATATATAAATAATCCAGACCTAGGTTGTTTAGGATAGAAATATAGATAAGAGATAAATGTGTCATTTCTTTCTAGACCAACTGTGCTTATTCATTTTCTCCAACCCACCTGGGATGACACACCCTCCCCCAGGTTTCCAGTGGCCCCTTTTGAAAACTGATCCATGATTTGAAGTTCTTCAACCCAGGGAGAACTTTTCATTTCCACTTGCTGTACCTTTTCCTCAGGCAAGAGTGCATATTCAGAGCAGAGGAGTACCTTACCCCAAGCATGCTTACATAGGACATACCAGATATGGTTTTCCAAGCACATTATGCATCAGGCTCAGTAGACAGAACACTGGACCAGGAGTCAAGAGACCTAGATTTTTTTTAAATATAAATTTATTTATTTTAATTGGAGGCTAATTACTTTACAATATTGTGTTGGTTTTGCCATACATCAACATGAATCTGCCATGAGTGTACACAAGTTCCCCATCCTGAATGCCCCTCCCTCCTTCCTCCCCATCACATGACCTCTGGGTCATCCCAATACACCATCCCTGAGCATCCTGTATCATGCATCAAACCTGGACTGGTGTTTCATTTCACATACAATATTATACATGTTTAAATGTCATTCTCCCAAATCATCCAACCCTCGCCCTCTCCCACATAAGAGTCCATAAGACTCTTCTATACATCTGTGTCTCTTTTGCTGTCTCACATATAGGGTTATTTTTACCATCTTTCTAAATTCCATATATATGCGTTAGTATACTGTATTGGTGCTTTTCTTTCTGGCTTACTTCACTCTGTATAATAGGCTCCAGTTTCATCCACCTCATAAGAACGGATTCAAATGCACTCCTTTTAATGGCTGGGTAATATTCCATTGTGTATATGTACCACTGCTTTCTTATCCATTCGCCTGCTGAGGGACATCTAGGTTGCTTCCATGTCCTGGTTGTTATAAACAGTGCTGCAATGAACATTGGGATACATGTGTCTCTTTCAACTCTGGTTTCCTCGGTGTGTATGCCAAGCAGTGGGATTGCTGGGTCATATGACAGTTCTCTTTCCAGTTTTTTAAGGAATCTCCACACTGTTCTCCATAGTGGCTGTACTAGTTTGCATTCCCACCAACAGTGTAAGAGGGTTCCCTTTTCGAAGAGACCTAGATTTAAACGCTGTCTCTGAAACTTGACTGTGTCAATCTGAGCAAGTTATAACCTCTCATTAGCTTATAATATCATAACTACTTACTAGCTCTGTATCCTTGGGGATATAGGATCCTGTAAAATTGTCTCACTTCCCTGTACCTCAGTTTTCCCATCTATAAAATGGAATAACAGTAGCCCTTTCCTCACAGGACTTTTATGCTAATTGAAGGTGCTTTCTGGCACTGAACAAGTGCTCCTAAACTGTTAGCCACTACTGTCAAACACTATTTTTTTCTGTAGGTGGCCTTTTCAGTTCAGCAAGAGTTTTGGTAACCACAGTCTCATTCATCCTCACATTCCTCTTGGAGGTAGTGGTGGTACTAGCATCAATATCCCTTTACATAAAGGAGAACAACACTGAGAAGGGTTCATGGACTGACCTGAGGCTACATGACAAATTTACAAGCCAAGAGCCTAAAACCTGAGCTTCTTCCTAACATCTCCTCTGCTCCTGGATTCAATTCAAAGCTATTTCCTGGGTCTTTGCCCCTCACTGGGGATAGGGAATCAGGCCCAGTGCTGGTCCTGCAAGATATCACAGCTAGGTCAAAGACTGAGAATGCTGTTGTACTATAGACTAAGTAATTACCACACAGTGGGACAGGTACCATAGGAAGTTGTGTACTATGTTGAGAAATCTTACCTGCACGAGCCAGTCTTTATGCTGTGAAATAAAAATGTTTATACAATTTAAAGTATCTCTGCAGAAATATCTCTAGAGGGGAAAAGAAGATAAGATAATTCAGCTTCAGGAAAATATTCCTTCCTTTTCCATATGTGACCCATATGATGTTCCTATGACCCTATTCCTCCAAAGAAAGAAAATCACATGGGTGGGTTTATAGCACAGGTTCCAAATGCTCTAGAATTTGGGCAAAGGCAAAGGCTGAAGAAGTGCTAAGAGACAGGATGTCATAGCAGCTTCCAAAAGTAGGCAAATTTGAGAAATATTGTATGATACCCCTTATATGTGGAGTCTAAAGAGAAATGATACAGATGAACTTGTTTACAAAACAGAAAGAGGCTCAGACGTAGAGAACAAACTTACAGTTGCCAGGGGAAAAGATGAGGGGAAGGAATAGTTAGGGAACTTGGGTTGGCATGTACATGTAGTTATATTTTAAATGGATAAACCAACAAGGAACTGCTATACAGCACGGGGAACTCTGCTCAGTGTTACGAGGGGAGTTTGGGGAGAATGGATGCATGTATATGTACACATACATCATATATGAGTCCCTTCACTGTTCACCTGAAACTGTCACAACATTGTTAATTGACTATAACCCAATACAAAATAAAAAGGGTGTGTGTGTGTGTGTGTGTGTGTGTGTGTGTGTGTGTGTGTGTGTGTTTAAGTACACAGACTCAGTGCCACAGAGGAAAGAAAGGGCACTATGAGCCAGGAGTTTTGGTTGTGGCTCTGCCACCAGCTCATTATACACCCATAGATGAGTCATTCCTTTCTGCTGGGGCTCACTGACTCCACTGATTGGTCTCAAAGGGTATTTCCAGTGCTAATGTTATAGGATATGATGATATCCAAAAATCTCTTGAATATCTGCTCTTTAATAATGGAACTTTTATCAGGAAAAATCATTGTTGACTTGTGTCTTGAGGATGTTCTTGGGAATATAACAGAATTAGAACAGGAATCTTTAGGCAATAGGATGTTTCTCATATTCTCTTTACAGGGATCTTGGCCCTTCAGCTTCCCATTTGTACCTCCGATTAAATTAAGGATGTTAGTTCTATTTGTCCCCAAACAATGCCACACACTATAAATAAAACTTCCTGCTTACAGCTGGCTGTGTAAAAACACCTACAGAGGAAAACTCATGCTGTGCTGTGCATACAGCTAAATCGAATCTATAGTTGTACAAGCATTCCCATAGAGACAGCAACTTTTCTTTTTTCTCTCCCCCTCCCTTCCATCCTCCCCACTCCCTACTTCATGCCCATCACCATTTAAGAAGTGATTTGGCCTAGTTAAATGGCACCAAACACTCTCAAGCAACATATGCTATGATTCTTTGCAACCCCATGGACTATAGCCTATCATGCTCCTCCATCCATGGGATTTTCCAGACAAGAGTGCTGGAGTGGATTGCCATTTCCTTCTCCAGGGGAACTTCCTAACCTAGGAATCGAACCTGGGTCTCCTGCATTGCAGGCAGATGCTTTACCGTCTGAGCCACCAGGGAAGTCCGATTAATAAGATCATAATGAGCCAAATCCATGGCTTCCCAGCTTAAAGAGTTGGGCTACCTTTTCCATCTCTTTCCAAGAGCCACACTGGCCTTCCTTTGTAGCTGCTCTCAGAGAATCAGTCAGCTGCACTCTGACCTCCACAATCCCAAAGAAGCATCTCTTGCAAGTAGAAATCTGGCTCTGCAGTTTCCCATGGCTACCAGGACACATCCCTCCACCAGCTCTCAGGTGAGCTTCTCTCTCCATCCTAAGCTGAGGCCTAGCTGGGTGGGCAGGTGGGCGGCTGTGTAAATAACAACTCTCCAGGTGTTTTGTTTGCTTGCCTTTACCTCTCCCCAGACTCTGGGGGTTGCCCCAGGATGGTCCTCCTATGTGTTTTAACAATAATGCAGTCTTTTCCCATACATGCTCTTCCCTTGAGAAGAGGGGTTTTACAACTCCCGACCACAAGCAACTCCCTCTCCCCTCTTTCCTCTCTCTTCATCTTTCATTCTTTTTTAGGTCTTTCTTCTTTTTTACTTCTCTATGATTTTGACAATCTGAACTGCTCTAGACAGTCTTGTTTCCAGTTTTTCTCCGAATGCTCAGTTCCAATCAATCACCATCATCAGCGCCATAGTTCACATTTGTTGAGCACTTGTCATGTGCCAAGCACCAGGCTAAACCTTCCCTTTCATTAACCTGCACTCCCTAAGCGCCTGGCACGGGTAGCCCATTCTACAGATGAATCCACTGAGACAGAGTTTACAGAGAGTTTAGGTATTTTGCCCAATGTTACATAACTAATAAGTGACAGAACCAGGATTCAGAAACAGATCTGCCTAGACGCCACTACACTATATGGCCTCAATTACTGTCAGACCACCTGGCCTACAAAATATGCACCCCAATACCCTGGATTAGATTTATGTGGGCTGCATGGGCATTCTCAGTCATACCAGAGAAGTTTGCTAAATGAAATCCAAAATGCCTAGGAGTAACTTTAATTAGAACCATGCGAGACCTACAAAAAGAGAACTATAAAACTACTGAGAAATATATTAAAAGAGACTTGAATAAGTAAGGAGACATACCATGTTCTGCAATTGGAAGGCTGAATGTGGTAAAGAAAAATCAATTTGTTCTTAAATTATTTATAATTTTAGTTGAATTCCAATCAAACACTAACAGGATTCTTTGGGGGACTTAGCAAAATGATCCCAAGATTTAGTAGGAAAAACAAATGGAAGAAAAGTGCACAGAAAACTTTTGAAAAAGAAAAGCAATGAAATGGTGGGAGGGGGATGCAGGATTGGGAGCTCGTATATACCCATGGCGGATTCATGTCAATGTATGGCAAAACCAATACTGTATTGTAAAGTAAAATAAAGTAAAAATAAAATTAAAAAAAAGTAATGAAATAAAGTGGAATTAGCCCTGTGCTTGTGCTTAGTCACTCAGTCATGTCCAATTCTTTGCAACCCCATAGACTGTAGCCTGCCAGGCTCTTCTGTCCATGGGGATTCTCCAGGCAAGAATATTGGAGTGGGTTGCCATGCACTCCTCCAGGGGATCTTCCCAACCCAAGGATCAAAGCCAGGTCTCCTGCTCTGCAGGTGGATTCTTGAACATCTGAGCCACCAAGGAAGCTCAAGGTTATTGGAGTAAGTAGCCTATCTCTTCTCCAGGGGATCTTCCTGACCCAGGAATCAAACCAGGGTCTTCTGCATTGCAGGCGGATTCTTTACCAGCTGAGCTACCAGGGAAGCCCAGGAATTAGCCCTATCAGACACTGAATTTTTTATTTATAGTCTACTGTGTTCCAAATACACACTATACATCTACAATTATTAAAAGACTAGGACACTGGAACAAATTTAGACATCCAAATCAATGGAATCCTATATATCCCCAAAGCTGATCCTACTACATATTTGAAACTAACACTGATAAAGAAGGCGTCTCAAACAAGGGGGAAGAAAAAGGTTAGCTATGGTTTTTCCAGTAGTCATGTATGGATGTGAGGGTTGGACTGTGAAGAAAGCTGAGTGCCAAAGAATTGGTGCTTTTGAACTGTGGTGTTGGAGAAGACTCTTGAGAGTCCTTTGGACTGCAAGGAGATACAACTAGTCCATCCTAAAGGAGATTAGTCCTGGGTGTTCTTTGGAAGGAATGATGCTGAAGCTGAAACTCTAGTACTTTGGCCACCTCATGACTCACTGGAAAAGATTCTGATACTGGGAGGGATTGGGAGCAGGAGGAGAAGGGGACGACAGAGGATGAGATGGCTGGATGGCATCACCAACTCGATGGACGTGAGTTTGAGTGAACTCTGGGAGTTGATGATGGACAGGGAGGCCTGGCATGCTGCAGTTCATGGGGTTGCAAAGAGTTGAACATGACTGAGAGACTGAAC
>SJYC01119943.1:0-30450 GCA_006408675.1 Madoqua kirkii
AGCTTTAGGCCAACTTTTTGACTCTCCTCTTTTACCTTCATCAAGATGCCCTTTAGCTCCTCTTCACTTTCTGCCATAAGGGTGGTGTCATCTGCATAACTGAGGTTCTTGATATTTCTCCCGGCAATCTTGATTACAGCTTGTGTTTCTTCCAGTCCAGCGTTTCTCATGATGTGCTCTGCATAGAAGTTAAATAAGCAGGGTGGCAATATACAGCCTTGACGTACTCCTTTTCCTGTTTGGAACCAGTCTGTTGTTCCATGTCCAGTTCTAACTGTTGCTTCCTGACCTGCATACAGATTTCTCAAGAGGCAGGTTAGGTGGTCTGGTATTCCCATTTCTCTCAGAATTTTCCACAGTTTCTTGTGATCCACACAGTCAAAGGCTTTGGCATAGTCAATAAAGCAGAAAGAGATGTTTTTTCTGGAACTCTCTTGCTTTTTCCATGATCCAGCAGATGTTGGCAATTTGATCTCTGGTTCCTCTTCCTTTTCTAAAACCAGCTTGAACATCAGTAAGTTCATGGTTTATGTATTGCTGAAGCCTGGCTTGGAGAATTTTGAGCATTACTTTACTAGCATGTGAGATGAGTACAATTGTGCGGTAGTTTGAACATTCTTTGGCATTGCCTTTCTTTGGAATTGGCATGAAAACTGACCTTTTCCAGTCCTGTGGCAACTGCTGAGTGGCCTAAATCAAATCCCTTATGATTTGAGCTCTACAGTCCCCAATGACATAGGCAAATTCACTGAAGGAGAGGGAAACGGGGGCACAAAAGGGCGTCACAGAGGGCCAGAAGCAGCCTCACCAGCACCCAAATGTCACCATTCCAGCAGCTCCGAGTGGCTGCTGTGGTCACTGTACAGTGCAACCCCTGGGTTCTCTGGGTGCTTGTACGTGGGACTGGGAGGGGTCCAGTAACAGTCAGTGAAGAGGCTGCAAAATGGAGAGGAGTGTCTAGCTCCCCTCTGCGGCACTGATATGGGGGTCACTCCTGCTACAGCTGACATTCTTCTCTGAGTCATACAATACACACTTCTCTTGATCTGTTTGGACCTTTGTTTTTCGGGTATGGCCAAAGCTCCACAACTGAGCACGTGTCCAGAGAACCTGGCTGGTTATGGCTGGACAGCAACCATAGACCTCTTTTAGGATAGCCACTCTCTTAGTCAATAAAAGCTGTCTGTTTGGAAAAACTGAGCCACTGCCAGAAATGAAAACTTGGACTATGCACGACCAGAAGAACTGACACAACCACCCTCTTCAGTAGAATTTCATTGACTATTAGTTCAACCTATGAAAGAAAGAAGGAGCACAGAGTATCAGCCACCACACAGAGAAAACATAAAATTTGAGAAACAATGTATTTCATAGTGGAGGACAGAGGAGCCTGGTGGGCTACATACAGTCAAGTGGTTGCAAAGGGTCGGATACAACTTAGTAACTAATGAAGAATAAAGACAGTAAAATACTAGGAAACCTAGATAGTCACCAATTAAAGCTTGTAAAAATGGTTTTCAGACAAACCAAGCTCATGTTCTAATTTTTATTTTGAATGCTGACAAAGATAACAGTTAAGTTGACCAGAGTTGTATGCTATGGTGGAAGACAACGGCAAAGACGCAGGGAAGGAGTAGGAGGTAATGGGAAGCACATAAGAATGAAGTTGATTCATGTTGATATATGGCAAAACCAATACAGTATTGTAAAGTAATTAGCTTCCAATTAAATAAATTTTTTAAAAATAATGAAGTTGAATAGACTTGGATTCCAGGCCCAGTCAGCCACTGATGATAAATAAACTCTGTCCTACAGGACAGAGAAGTAAACACATGTGCTCAGACAGCCATGTGGAGCCAGAAGTCCCGAGGCCATACTCCAATTTTAACTACAGTGTTTTCTTGTCTTTCCAATTTGTTCAGTTGTATGTTTACTGTATCAAACTCTCTTTAACATATTGTCCTTAACCTCCAGCTATAGATCCCACCAGAGTCTCACCTTTGTTTTCTTTCTGGTGAACGAAAATGGATGCTAGGGCTGGGGAGACAAGTACTGGTCTGTGCCCTCTATAGGTATTTCATTTAAGATCCTCAACACCTTTATGAGGTGAATAATATCCCCATTTGCCAGATGAGGAAGCAGAGGCTCAGAGAACCTAGGAACTAACCCAATGCCCTGTTGAGAAGCAGCATAGCATATGGGTTGGGACCAAACTCCCTGATGTCAGACAAATAGACATATGGAAGAAGATTTAAGGGAGGCGGGAGATGCATTTTTGGCAGAGCCCCTGAGAGGCTCCAAATTCAGAGTCAGAAGATAATAGGAGCAAAAGATGGCTGTGGGGCAGCAATCAGGACAGTTACCTTAGAGAACTGACAATGAGTATCAGCCAATTGTTCTCTGCTCCCCTTCATGCATACTAAGTAGTTAACTATAACACCTGCTCCAAGCTCGCATCCCAAGAACAGTTTCCTCATCAAAATAGAATATCTGTCTGGAGAGGACCAACAGTATGGGTGTTACCGTAAGTAAAGAGTCAGGGTACAGAGTAGGGTACACTACACCTCATCTGGGGAAGAAAAAAAGAAAACAAGGAAAAGCAACCCCACCAAGAAATGAAATACATTAAAGTCTTCTACTTCTAGAACAAAATCTGGAATACTCTGAAACACTTCCAAGCCCTCCTTAATCTGCTCTTCTGTGGAGGACTCCTGAGTCAGCCTGCTTACTATCCACTAAGACACCATAAAGAGAAGCTGCCAGTTGACCAGCCCAGCTCCCTTCCACAGTCTACATTCAGTACTCCCAGTCCAGAGAACAGCCTGTTGAAGACATGTACACACACTATTATAAAAGAAACTCATGCCAGCTACTGTTCTAACCAATGTACTTCTTCATTCATAAATATAAAGGACCTTCCCTGAACCACGTCACTACATTTTGAAATATGAACTGCAGAAGGATTGTAGGGAGGGAAGAAGGATAGAAACAGGGAGTTAGGTGACTACTGGAGTGTGCTATGAACGATGACGGTCTGTCAAATGAGGGTGTTGTACTAGAAGAACTAAGAATTCACCCATTCAGGATATATTTTAAAGGAGGAGTCAATACATTTATCTAAGGGCAGAGTAGAGTGCAAAAGGTAGCCATCTGAGATGACTCTAATCTCAGAGTGTGAAGTTTGATGGGTGAAAGTGAAAGTCGTTCAGTTGTGTCTGACTCTTTGCAACCTCATGGACTATACAGTCCATGGAATTCTTCGGGCCAGAATACTGGAGTGGTCAGCCTTTCCCTTCTCAAGGGATCTTCCCAACCCAGGGACCAAACCCAGGTCTCCTGCATTGCAGGTGGATTATTTACCAGCTGAGCTGCAAGGGAAGCCCGAGAATACTGGAGTGGGTAGCCTATCTGTCTCCAGCAGATCTTTCCAACACAGGAATCAAACTGGGGTCTCCTGCATTGCAGGCAGATTCTTTACCAACTGAGCTATGGTAATAGTACCATTTAACAGCAAAAAAATGGAGAGATTTGCAGGCTAGACATGAAAAACTGTTTGACAGGTTTAAGATGGCAGGTAGACACACATGTATCAAATGGGTAATTAGATGATGAGTCTGTACTTTACAATACAGGTTGTTTGTGAGGATCTATATTTAGGAGTCATTGAATAGCATTTAAAAACATGAGTCCAATGATACTACTTACATCCATTATTTGAATGAGAAGCACAGAAAATATGTTAGATTGAACCACAGGAAATGGCTGAGGTTTGGCTATTTTGATAAACAAAAATGATAATTTCATATCATTCAACTCAGCAGTTACAGAATAGATTGTAAATGTTATAAACCTTGACAACATAAAAGTAATGACATGAGAGGCAACCATCAGGAGGCAGAGGGAGAGAAGGAGATGTGGTGATAAGTGTGTACCTGCTAGCTTCCTTTGTTTACAAGGTATGGAGCAAATGCATAGTGTCAACATTTGATGAAATAAGATATAGATGAAGTAAGATATAGAACTAGATGTCCATTGTTCGAAGTTTGTACATGAAATCACTGCAGGAAGCACAGGGTTCGATCCTTGGTTGGGAAACTAAGATCCTGCAAGCTGCACAGCATGGCCAAAAAAAACAGTTTGCAATATGTTTGCTAGAAAAATAAATATTTAAATAAAAGAAGTTGAAGAAAGGAGAAATGTGGAAAACAGTATAGTATGTGAAATTCCTCATTTGTCATACCAATAGAAAATATAGCTAATATGTAATATCAAAAATTAACAAATCAAGAAAGAGTGTCATATTATTTATCATTTTGGTGATATTTTCCAGAATCATTAAAACCATTAAGTAGCTTCTCTGGGAAGTATACTGGAGGATGTGAGAGCTGGGAAGACTTTAGTTTTTACGTTTTAAGATTCATTAGAATTTTTGATATGTGCATTATTTTATAACAATGATGATAAACATGACAATAACAGTTTTCACTGGTCATATTCATCTTCCTTTCACCCTTCTCAAAATCAAATGATGGGTCACGGCTATGGTCTCTCCAACTGGCTGCACTAATAATCAACCAGTACCACATGGCAGATTCTTATTTTGTCCATTCAGATGCAGAAAATCACCAAATGTGACTTCTAATATGGATGCTATTCGTTGAAGATCTGGATCCAAGACCAAGATGTCTCTTACACCAAAAAAAAAAAAGATAAAAGTTCGAAGTTCCCTGTGGGACTTAATCAGTCCCACCTCAAAACAGATGGCTGCAGTTTTGGAAGAGCTGTAGTAAAAGGTGAAATTGGTTAAAACCCAAAGGAAGTTTGTCCTCATGATTTCTAAACATACATATTACAAATTTGAATGTCACCATCCCTTTAAACCAAATTTAACGGAACACATAGTTCAGTTTCCCAATATTGGTTTTGTGACACCTCAGAGTGCCTCTGATTATCTTAAAGAGAATTTTAAGATTCTGTTAGTCCATCTAACAATAATACATGTTCACTTTAATGAGAAATTTAACATATACATGTCACTTACTACTCTGATTCAGAGATAAGGGGCTGGCATGGAAGGGTACTGAACACAGCATCTCAACTACAGAAGAAATGGAATCCCTAGTTCACAATATAGATTGGATTTATATGAACAAATAAGTTCCTGATCACCCAGGAAACTATTTATTTGTGCTACCAGTTCCTTACTACTATTAAAATTCTACTGTACTTTCCCTCATTTATTTTGTTCAGTAGCTAGTTTATTAAATCATCTAAGTTCCAAAATATATAGCTAGCTTTCCCTTCATACTGAACCTTACCCTTGGCTGTAAACTAAACAGAAGCATCCAGAGGGTCTTTGAGAGGTGTTCAGTTTTTTATTTATTCCATCTCACAGAGGACATGAAAACTGAACTACCTCCTATCTCCATAGTGAATGAGGATCACCCATTCCTCTTGACAACAATGGCATCTGCCTTGAGGCCTCCTGTCTATCCTTAAACAGAGAAAAATCCCATGGTAAAATGCAAAGTCTGGTTACTATCAGCATCTCACCCTGAGGGTAATTCTTTCTGAGGAGAATCAGTCTCTGAAAGATAAAAGATAGTTTATCAATTTCCTGCTCTTCCTTCTGGGCTTTCAGGACCAACCTGTTAGTAGTAATGCTAGCAGTTCACTTGTCCAGATAAAACTATTTCTCTCCTGCCCTAGTGCCAGGATGTCTGCAAGTGGAGCGAAGTCACAGTAAAGGAAGTAGCAGTAAATTTGCCTGATTCTGTGAAGGTACCACTTTCCCCCTCAATTTCTTATTTTTTCAATCCTACAATATTCTGAAACCTATTACAATAGATTTCCAAGGCTGTGAATTCTCACTCCCAAAAAGCTAGGAAAGATTGGTTAGAAACCCATTAGATTTGCAACCAGATTTTCTCTTCCTGCCCTTTCTTGGTGTTATTTGAAGGTCTGGTTGGTACACAGTGCTTCCAATCTTATAGGGAGCCGTCTTCATAACTCATCTCTGTGGTTTTCAGTAGCAAGCCTTCAATCTGCACACTGTGATAACCAAATCCACCCACAGCATCTGAGTTGGGGGTAATCCATGTGAAGTCTTAATCACTAAAATAAGGCTCATCTGGGCCAGTTGGATTTTAGCGCCAACGAACCTGAGGTGGGAACAGGCTTTTAGCTGGTGCCTCCTTTTAGCTGGAGCTGGGTCAGTGCATTAGTGAGCTGTGAGGGCCGGGCCCCTGGTGAGACTCCAAGCTCTGAAGACTCTGTGTCACTGTGTAAATGGCTTTAAAAATACATGTTTGGAAAAGCACCAAAATGTTTTAGCCACTTGATTATGGTGAGACAAAGTCATTTTATAGCCTTCATACAGGAAAGAAACAGCAAGACACAAGGAAAAATCTACTCAGCCCTAGAAGTAAGCAGAAAGTAAACAGCGCTGTTAGGTGCTGGGAGCAGATTCACATAACACCAACCATTAGACCCTGGTCTTTCACAACCAAGAGCATTTCACCAGTGTTTAGAGCCCTGGACTATTTTCTCCAAGTCAGTTCTCCCAGTTAAATGCTTCTGCCATGCTAGAGATGGCCAACCAACCCTACAGAGTTTAGAAAGATGTGAAGATACAAAAATACACTTCACAAGGTACCCTCAGGGCTGAGAGCAAGAGGAGGGGGACAAGAGAATCCTGCAACTCTGATTTTGTTCCTTCCAAAGATAGAATTTTAGTACACTGTATGTTCTCTAACTACAACTTTCAACAAGGACAAACTATCTTTGGAATAAAATAACATTCTGGGTGTTTTGCTAGCCCAGGGTTTAGTAACATACAATTGCAACAGTCGATAGGAAGAAAAATCAATCTCCTGAAATTTGAAAACATAGAAACACACACACGCACACACACACACAGCCATAGAGACCTCTCCATTATAGGAGCTCAAACATTTCAATCTAAATTAAATCCAATTAGAAGTAATCATAGTGGATCATATTAAACTAATTCTTGGACAGTAAAGATTATAATTTTAAATGGCTCCATAAAGCACTAATGAAAAAAAATCATTTATTTCAATTAAGTAGGCCTATAACCAATACCTAAAGGTCAGTGGAAAACTGCCAGGGTGACTATTCCTCTCTTCTGCCTGAACTCCATTTGAGCCATAAGAGCTTGGGGTTCTGAAGCAAGATCCATCTGTGATGAGACTGAGCTGGAAGCTGTCTGTCATGCCAGACTGAGCAATGGTAGAGCTTAGTAATGACAGGAGTTATTACTTCTCAGGATGGATATAACACTGCATTTCAGGACTTAGGCACATAATGTCTATTATTACATCTCCCTTTTGTACTTGATGTATTCTAGTCAATGGTTCTGCAATTTCCCAAGCAACTTCAGCTTCTCTAAGAAGACTTTTTAATGACTGGACCTGACTCTTCCTTTCCTCCACGGAACTGAGAGCTACCACACACAAGTCTAAAGCTGTTTTGCCTTTTACTCCTAAAGCATCTATTTAAGGGGACAGAAATTAACATGACTTCTCCTTTGTGTTCATTATTTCTAAAAGTTGCCACAGGCTGACAGCTTGAGAAGCCTAGAAAGGTAAGCCACCTTTTCACTATCCAGCAGGTGGCTGTTAACATCTTCAAAGTGAAAGTGAAGTGAAAATGTTTATCGATCGATTGTGTCTGTCTCTTTGTGACCCCATGGACTGTAGCCTGCCAGGCTCCTCTGTCAATGCGGTTTCCCAGGCAAGAATACTGGAGTGTGTTGCCATTCCCTTCTCCACGGGATCTTCCTGACCCAGGGATCAAACCCAGGTCTTTCTCATTGTAGGCAGATTCTTTACCATCTAAGCCACCAGGGAAGCCCATTAACATCTTATCTCTATCCAGACTTAGAAGACCTGGTGTCTAGTGCTAACTGCTACCTTAACCTTGCTGTTTGTATGACCTTACCCAAGTCATTTAACTACTCTGGGATTTAGTTTGATCATGTATGAAATTGGTGTTTCCTACTCACTTCTGCTAGTTTATGGCTCCTCTAAGATGCTGCAGAACTGGAGAGACAGCTGTTGGATACAGAGCTCTCCCCCATTTTTCCTGAAGCAGCTCTCTTTTCTTCCATACATATAATGGGCTTTCACACAAGGTCTCGGTTTACAAAGAATTCTGCCATGGAAAATTTTAAATCACTGGCCTTTAAGGTCCAACAATTCATGATTCAATGAATCTGTAACTTTGATTCCAATAAAATAATCAAATGATGAATCTTCCAGAGAAAAATCAACTTGCAAATTAGGATAGGTTTCCCATATTCTACAGGGGAAACTTAATATCTGGACAATGACAGTCTCTTTTTCCCTCCACATACTATGATGAAGTGATTCTTAATTGATTCAAGTATACAACAAGGATATTTTTCACTGAAGAAGCTGAAATCATTCTGTCTCATCAGCATCTTCAACCCTCCATCAACCAGTCTACTATTCTCATCTTTTGTTCGCACCTCCTTTTTCTGAAGAGGTCAGATGTGTGCTCTATTTTATAACGGCCCAATCCAATTTTTTCTCTGTCTGGTTTACAAACCAGAAAAGGTAGATGCTTGAGGGTAACAGAGACAATTGTCATCCACACTGGCTCTGAGAAAGGACTTGAAGGCAAAAGCCTCTATCTGACCAAGAGATTCCTGATGAGTCATTTAACTGCTTGGAGATCCCCCATGAAATCTGAGAGAAAATGAAAGCAAATTCACCTTTAAAAACTCTACTTTGATAGTATCTTACCTTCTAAATGAAACAGGGATATTCACAAAGGCTCTGTTATTTTATTCAACTCTCTAAATTCATACACATATTCAGAGATATACCTGTGCTCCCTACTTTGGCATAGTATTCCTTTAAATCAGCAGCTCGTCCAATGATCACAGGCAGAATGTAACAAGTTCCGGATAGAGTTGTGTTCCCTTTGAGAACAAGTGTTTTTCATCACCCTCTTAGTCACCTAATTTGACTGAAATCTAAGATCTTAATACATCAGTCTTGTTAATTCTCTTGCCAGTACGTAGGAAATTGAAGCAATAAACCACAACTTGTTTGTAGTGGTGTTAACATTATTAAGTACTCAGCTAGCTAACAAGAGCCCCATTTTCCCATTAAACTTCAATAGCAGCTTCATGCATATTTAGCTCTTTGGCACTTTTCTTATTTTCCCCCTGATGACTTGTTTAAAAAGTTGACCTCAAATTCACTACACTCCACTTCACTATTTGTATAATCAAAATTATGACATAT
This sequence comes from Madoqua kirkii, assembly GCA_006408675.1. Lineage (NCBI taxonomy): Eukaryota > Metazoa > Chordata > Mammalia > Artiodactyla > Bovidae > Madoqua > Madoqua kirkii. The sequence continues at coordinate 9,297 of SJYC01119943.1, forward strand.
TGCTTTAGCAAATGGCTGTTGTCTTTTTATTACTATTTTTTAAACACTATTCAACTGCTAATTCTCTATAAGGACATATATAGCATTTTTTCCTCATTATGCTAGTTAATGGAACTGGACCTTGAAATTACAGTACTGCATTTCAAAAGATGGTATTCCAATGGTTAGCCTTTTCAAATATAGTGGGTGATTTTTATTGTTATTAATATTATCATTATTACTGAGTTGCTGTGGGAGTTGCTTCTACTTTCACCTAATCAATTAGTTTGTTCCACATTGGGTGCTTTGGTAGCTCAGATGGTAAAGAATCTGCCTGCAATACAGGAGACCCAGGTTCAGTCCCTGGGTCAGGAAGATTCCCTGGAGAAGGGAATGGCAACCCACTCCAGTATTGCCTGGAGAATTCCATGGACAGAGGAGCCTGGCAGGCTACAGTCCAAGGGCTCTCAAAGAGTCGGACACAACTGAGCAATTTCATTTCATTTTTCACATGTCAAAAGCTTCAATGTTGGAAGGCACATTGGCCTTTCTGCCTACTGTCACATATGTGAAAAATACTATGGCCTTGGCATCAGCCCATACCTATAACTGATGGCTCAGATATAACCACTATGTCATATGAGAAGAGATAAGACAAGTAATTCGCAGTCTCCATGACTAGTTTATTGAAGGTTAGTGAAAAACTTGTGGACTGGTATCCAGCACTATGTCTTCACATTTTTAAACTCTATGCTCATAATCTTTCCCCCCAAATTAACTTCCTTACTGGGCTCCTCATTTCTGCCAACACCTCATTTCTGCTACCTTCTCAAAACTTTGGGATAATCCTTGTTTACTTCAGGTCCCTTGCCCACTACCTCTCTGGTTATAAAGTACTATCCACTTCCTCTTCACAATCATTTCCTCATTCTATTTCTGATAATGCCACTGAGGTCCAGGTCTTCATTACTTTGCTCAAAGGCACCCAGACTGGTTTTCCTGACTCTTGTCTGTCACTTAACACATGCTATTAACAGTAGCAAGGTTTGTCTTCCTAAGACACACTTTTGTATACAAGCAATACAGTTGCTCCACAAATATTTATTGAGTACATAGTATGTGCTAAGTACTGCAACGGGCTCTGGACTGACAGTGATAAGCAAGGAAGACATGGCCTCTTAATTCTTCGAGCTGTGTTATAGCAGAGAAACTAGATGTTCATATTGATCTCCTCTCAAAATCCTCCAACTGGCCCTCACTAGTGAGTACACTGAATACAGTATAAAACTCTTAGTGTAACATTCAGGGCTCTCCACAGTGTGCCCCTAAAATACCTCCTCAACTTTATTTCGTACTATTACCCTACAAGAGTCCTGTATAGTACCTCTACTCATTATTCCTTAAACATGAAAATCCTCCTTCTCACCAACTTGATCTTAAGCAACTTGAGGTTATATAGCCCTTGGATACTCAGAAATCCACATGGGATCCTTCTTATGACAGAAACTCAACCAATGGTTGTCACTGATATGAAGACATTTTACATCTTAGTCTCTCATTCTGAGATGTCCCTACTATGTGCTCTCTTGGCATCATGGAGCCATCTTTGTCCTTGAATTTAGCACACTGTGTTGTGATTATCCATAGGTTCCATTAGAGTATTACTAGCTTACAGAAAACAAAATCCCTTCTCCTTTATGTCTGTTTACCCAGAAGCTGCCATATTGCCTGACACATAACAGGTTCTCATTAAATGGATAAGTAAAGGAATGAATGAGCAGAGAAACAACATTCCCATGGCAAATTTCATGCTCTCTGGAAATTATGGATAATCAGTTGGGTAGCAAAATGTATACATTTACATTAAAAATGAAAATAAAATCAGAATGACTTCATCAGTCATTCAGTTGGTGCTAAGGTATCATGCAACTGGTCAAAGGTAAGTTTCTGCTTTTCTTGAAAATGTACATTCTCAATATATGTATTTACATTTACATTTATATCTGCATACATACACATTTATGTCTGAAAGGACTTATTAATGCCCAACTAACTGCTGCCTCAAATACTCATTTGGAGAAGAACATAGATGCTATAGTTTTAAAATAAAGGAATATGAACAAAACCCATAAGCTTTACAAAGTCCCAAAGGGAGTTCCAAGGTTAGAGCCGGATGCTATTACTAGCCACTATATATCATTCAAATACAGCTTTTAAGGAGGAAACCATAACCCATAGGGATCAAGTTGAGGAATTTGCAATTCATCATCTGTATTTTGGAGTCGAGAACTCCAGTGTGTCCAACCCCATTCAATGCTCACTCTCTCATAAACATGCAGGCAGCCCAGCTAGTTAGAAACATGCCCAGGATCATAGTTTAAAATGGATAGCTGAATTACATACTTCTTGAGCATTATATATTTGTATTTTCTAAACATTTAGCAGTTTCTGAGAGTTGCCAGACAAAAGATTTTCCTGCTTATTCTCGAAGCCTAAACATTATCTTAAGGCTTTCATACAATGAATAAAAACAGTACCTATCTAAATACTTCTTTCCTAGGCATCATAATTTATGTTTATTAATACCTCCCCAGAAGTAAAATTATCATCTATATTATATCATTTATCCCTTCTATGAACTTTGGTAGAACAAATAATCTGCTTCCATATTGTTTGTTTTTATAGGATGTGTATGTATTACTTTTGTAATCATAAAAACAATGAGGTCACTTTCAATTGGGAAAAGGCAAGTTAAATGATCAAAATTTCGTGTAGTATTTTAATAGAGCTATTAGCAGAATTACATATGGTGTTGAAATCATTAAGAAATAAGGAACACAGACATGGAGAGGATAAGAAAGTAGTACAAACAAGGAGAGGAAAAATGGTTTTGTGCCCAAGTATGATCTGTCCAAAGATAATAACCAGAATGAATTACTATAACTGACAGTGAAGAACTAGCAATATAGTTACAGAAAATGGGGGCCCTATCCAGGTGATGGCTAATGCAGCAAATGCATATCTGTGCTTTTAAAATATGGTAATATAATTTCCAGAATTCAGTACTTGTATTGTGTTTAAATGTCTTCCAAGAAGACAGAGAGATGAGTGAGCTCACCTTAAAATCTCTCCCCCAAATCACCATTAATAATGCTATGAGACAATCAGGCTGGTATGCTGCAGTGCATGGGGTTGCAAAGAGTCAGACATGACTGAGCGACTGAACTGAATTGAACTGAGACAATTGGGGGCAAGTGAATCTTCTCTGCAACCAAAGTAAAAACAGAAAATAATCATATTATATATTTATTTAGAAATGTATCCATCTTCCACACCTGTGATGCAACCAAACGAAAAACTGCAATAATCAAGGTGAAAAAATGAATCAGAAGCACTAAATACACTAGACACCACAGAAATCTTTATTACTGAAGTAAACAAATAAATGCAAGACATATCAGTAAAGTGCTCTGTAAAGATTAGAGAAAAAATAATCATTGTGGAATGTAGGTCACACAGCCTACCTACCAGTACCAGGTGTCTCTGATGTAGTAAATGGAGAAAGTGAATTAGAAATAATAATCAAGGTTATAATACAAGAAAGCTTTCTCATTTAGAAAAATTACTGAGATCGGATATTGGAGAACCTCACCATGTTCCATATTATAAACAAAATTATGAAACAGAGATCAGTATATATCCAGATATGTCCTGGAAAATTGTTGAAAAGACTCCTGTTGGCATTAAAGTAATAAATAAACACTCAAATCAAAGTAACCATGCTTTACTCTTAATGAAAATTACCAAAAGACAAAGGAGCAATATCCACAGGATTTTGAGAGAGTAGGTCATTCTGATGACCTAAGAATTTAGACTCAGCAAAGCTTTCTTAAACATGTAAAGGTAACAGAAGGGTAGCCTGAGGTCTTCAAGGTCTTAGATAATGCACCAAGCCCAATAAAGAGGTGGCCCAGATTACTAACCATGAAAATAAGGAGATGAGGCAAGAGATGATACCAGAAAGGTAGTGCTTACTTTCTCTTTTGAGTAATGGGAAGCCTTTGAAGGTGCTTAAATGGTGGTGAGCAGGTAGATCAGTCACATTAATCCAGAAGAGGCAAGGTACTAAAGTGAAACAAAGATACCAAAGTGGTCATTTCCTTTTGTTTTGTTGTCTTGTAAAAATTGATTCAGACATACGTGTAATGAGTCAGGTGGGGAATCATCTGATAGAGTTTGGCAAGAAAAAGTATTAGATGAAGTAGTTTTCTTATGAGGACCACAGCTGTCTGGAGGCAGTACTATGAGGCTAGACTGAAAAGTGAGAAGTCAGAGGCCAGGTCTTGTTCTCCACCCTGTCTTCAGGACCTATCAAAATGCCTGACACAAAGTAGGCACTTAATAAATGCTTATGGGATAAACAGATGAAGAGAAGAGCTCCAAAAATGGTTTGCCCAATTGTGATATCGTTGGAATGAGTGTGTTTTCATCAAGGAGACTAGTCTGAAGAATGATGCTCATTTAGAGTGAAAACATTTTTTGGTGCTTTTGTTTAAAAAAAGGAAAAGGACAAGAAAACAACCCTTTAATTTTGTAGTCAAAATTTGGAGTTGATAATTTTACAACTAATATACCAAATGTCAAACATTAGCCAAGTAGGAAAAAAAAACGATCAAATTAATTTGCTGCATTTAATTAAGTCACTGGGTTTGAGAATATATTCCTAGTCTAAAAGCTAACTATTGTTTAATTAGGTCCTCCTGCATTACAAAATGTCATAAACCAAGAAAAATGGGATGAACTGCCTATATTATAAATGCTTCACCTGTGATTATCAAACTCAGCTTGGAAATGAAGCAGCTTTCATTGACTAAGAGGCTGTCCTCAACAGAGTCTCACTTGTACAGGAAGGAAATCTATTATGTTTCTACTTATTCTTCCTTTAATCTGTCTTTAGCCAAGATTCAAATTCTTCTAAAATGTCTCAAATGTTAATTTTCTATAGAATATATAACAAGCACCAAATTGCATTCTATAATAGTTCCATTTGTTCTACCAAGATTTATTGAATACTCCCATATATACCACCCCTGCTGAGGAACACACATGGTGGGCTATTTTGCAAACAGGAAAGCCCTACCAGGTCAGGCAAATCATCCATCCAGTCTGGTATGTGGGGCTTCCCATAGTAATTTCTTAAAATAGATGATATTTCTTTGAAAATTTCTACTAAGTTCAGTGTTTGATTTCAGCTGTGGGATACATCAGAAAATGTTCTTTCAAAAAAAAAAAAAACTAGGCAGAACTGACAATGAATAATCAAGTCTAAATTATAAAAGCCCACCAAAGAAGGTCTTGGCTCAGTTCTTTGGCAAAGAACAGCATTTGCTGTGAAGCAATGAGGTAACAAGGGACTCCTTTTGTTCCTGAGCAACTTGAATCCCAAGAGAGTTCAGAAGACCAACACTTTTTCTATAGGGCAGACACTATTCCATGGGCTGAGTTCATGCAGGTATGAAGTGCTCAACTTGTGCACCTGACTTCTCCCTGTTTCATATCTCCTTCTAGCCATACCCAATGAGACACACTGTATAAAAAGCACAGTCTGAACTGTCATCTTCAAGGGCAGACTCTGAGCTTTTCTATAATTCCCTTCTCCCATTGCAAATTAGGTTTGGATTTTATAAAGGGATTTCCCCTGCTAGTATTTAGTGCCTGATGCATATCTGGGGCTTTCCAGGTGGCACAGTGGTCAAGAATCTGCCTGCCAATGCAGGAGACGCAGGAGACATCCCCTGGAGTAGAAAGTGGCAACCCACTCCAGATTCTTGCCTGGGAAGTTCCATGAACAGAGGAGTCTGGCAGGCTACAGTCCATGAGGTCACAAAGCACCAGACACAGCTGAGACTGAGCGTGGATGCGTAACACCTGCGTGGGTCATTATTACATTATAGGCACAGGATGAATTCAAAAGAGCAAACTGACATTCTCCCTTTTTTAGAAGAGGTAAGAAACTAGATTCAAAGTCCCAGAAACATCTAATTCAGGGACATTGACCTTGTTATAGCCAAAACATTTTAGGTCTTTTTTTAGGCTCTGCCCCTGCACATGAAAACTAAACACAAGGGGGAAAAAACTATCCTGGGAACACTGAGAACAAACACTGGGATTAAATATTTCCCAGGGATAATTAGCAAGTTGCAAAATCAAGTATGGTATGCATAGGAGACTTCAGAAGAAAGAGAGCAAGGGGGGGAAGGGTAATGCAAGCATGCATTTTCATTATGTAGATGTGGACAAGGAATTGCTGCTGGCATGGAAAAAGTTAAGGAGATTCTGGGCAAATTAATGAAGTGAAAATGAGATTAGTTAATGAAGTAAGCACCACAAAGTTAATGAAGCAAGGACCGGTAGAGCTCATTTTCAAAGAGTAACTCTGTACATGCAAATTTGGAGCCTGGCCTCTGTATATTTTGAGACCCTGGCTACTATTACCCGAGCCGGAACTGTATAATATATTGCCCATGACACTTCCCTTCAAATAATATAAATAAGCAACAGATCTTCAGATCTCTGAGCCATGGCTTTATTTTCATCCCACTGGAAAGACTGGCATCAGATCGAATGGGACCAAAAGATTAAAGAATAATAAAAGAGGGAGCAGATGAGAGAAAGACTGATTGAGACAATGAGAGTGCCGCTTTAAGCAGTTTGCTCACTGGCTCACCCACCAGGGAGTGTGTAAACACAGGTGGCCTTCTAGTAAGCAAGACTTTGGAGAGAAGCTAAACTGGGCTGGACTGACTACTCAGTCTCAGATTCTCAACTCCATCCTCATTTCCTAGCCCATACTCTGCTTCAGGGTGATGCTGCTGGCAGGCCCTTTTCCCTGCTTTGACTCCATTTTAGGGTGACCCTCAGGTACCCCAAGATCCCCTGCTTCCCCACTAGGGAGCAGAAGAACCCATGACTTGAACCCATACCTGCCACACATGGAGTGTTTTCTAGCATGGCCATGTGGCTTACACATGCTATCCCATTTGCCTCATGACATTTCTCAAAACAACTCTTATCAGGTCAAATTTCTTCTACTTTTATTTTGTGAATAAAACAAAGGCCCAGTGAGATGGACTATCTTATCCATGGATACACACATATCTGTAAACAGCTCTGTGTGTAACCATCTTCATATATATATATATATATATATATAAAGATAGACATGAGCTCTCATTGATGTCTCCAACTTCAATTCATTATCCCATGGATCATTCTAGCTTCCTCCCTTTGCTAATCTGAATTCCTCTCATTCCAACAGGGAGATCCTGGTGCCCATCAGCTGCCATCCATTTACTTCGCAGAGCTATTCCAGGATATATGTTTAGTAGTATCAGAATTGTTAATCCATGAAAAAGTGGAAGCAGTGGCAGATTTTATTTTCTTGGGCTCCAAAATCACTGCAGCCATGAAATTAAAAGATACTTGTTCTTCGGAAGGAAAGCTGACAAATCTAGACAATATATTAAAAAGCAGAGACATCACTTAGCAGACAAAGGTCCATCTAGTCAAAGCTATAGTTTTTCCCGTAGTCATGTACGGGTGTGAGAGTTGGACTATAAAGAAGGCTGAGTGGCAAAGAACCGATACTTTTAAACTGTGGTGCTGGAGAAGACTCTTGAGAGTCTCCTGGGATGCAAGGAGATCAAACTAGTTGACCCCATACAAAATCAACCCTGAATATGTATTGAAAGAACTGATGCTGAAGCTGAAGCTCCAATAATTTGGCCACCTAATGCAAAGGGCCAACTCACTGGAAAAGATCCTGATGTTGAGAAAAACTGAAGGCAAAAGGAGAAGGGGACAGCAGAGATGAGATGGTTAGACAGCATCACCGACACAATGGACATGAATTTGAACCAACTCCAGGAGATAGTGAAGGACAGAGGAGCCTGGCATGCTATAGTCCATGGAGTCGCAAAGAGTCGGACAGGATTTAGTGACTAAAAACCCACCATCTCTGTAGTAAACAACTTCTTAGCTAGAATTTAGTGCTTATGTCCATATTCTTAAAAACTTCACAAATTTCCAAAGTTACCCAGGTCAGTACCTTCCTCCCCATCCCCTTGATTGAAGTGACTTCATATTCTTATCAGTGCACTTAGAGTCTTCTATGATGGTCTGTGTTCTACCCTGGGATTCTCCCACTTTCAAAATGATTTTTTAAAATTTGTGAACATTAAGGTTTATTGTTTGTGTTGTAAATTGCTGTGGGTCTTGATAAATGGGTAGTCAAATACACCAGTATAATATTGCACACAATAGTTCCACCATCTCAAGAATATTCTCTGCACTTCATCTAGTAACCCTCCCCTTTCCCCAAATCCCTGGAAACCCCTGATCTGTTTCCTGTTTCCACAGTTTTGCTTTTCCAAAAATATCACTTTTTAGCTAGTTTCTTTCACTTAGCAATAATTCACTTAAGATTCATTCAAGTTTTTGAGTTTATAAGAATCTTTTTTTAATTTTTATTAAATTTTATTAAAATTTATTTTAAAAATTTTATTAAAATTTATTTATTTTGTTTTTGGCTTCTCTGGGTCTTTGTTGCTGTGCACGGTCTTCTTATTGACGTGGCTTCTCTTGTTGAGGAGCACAGGCTCTAGGCCACTCAGGCTCAGTAACTGTGGTGGACGGTCTTTGTTGCTCCATGGCATGTGGGATCTTCCTGGACCAAGGACTGAACCAGTGTCTCTTGCATTGCAAGGCAGATTCTTAACCACTGGACCACCAGGAAAGCCCTATAAGATTATTATTCTTTTTTAATATGAGGGATGTATAATTATATTTTATTTATTGTCTCATGGCACATAGGATCTTAGTTCCCTGACCAGGATCAAACCTGAATCCTCTGCATTGGATGCCTACAGTCTTAACCACTGGACTGCCAGGGAAGTCCCAATAGTTCATTCTTTTTTTTAAATTGCTGATTAGTATATCATTGTCTGAGTGTGCCACAATTTGTTTATCCATTCACCTACTGAGAAGAACATCTTAGTTGCATCTTAGTTCCATTTTTTGTGATTATGAATGAAACTACTATAAATATCCAAAAGTTGCATCTTAGTTCCATTTTTTGTGATTATGAATGAAACTACTATAAACATCCAAAAGCTGTGGACGTAAGTTTTCAATTCACTTAAGTAAATATCTAGGGGTGTGATTGCTAGGGCATGTTTTCAATCTTATAATAGACCACCAAACTGCCTTCCAAAGTGGCTGTACGGTTTGCATCTCTATCAGCAATGAATGATAGTTCCTGTTCCTCTACATCCTCACAGCATTTGGTGCTGTCAGTGTTTGGGATTTCAGCCACTCCAATAGGTGTGTACTAGTATCTCCTTGTTGTCTTAATTTGCATGTGCTTATTGACCATCTGTGTATCTATTTTGCCCTTTTAAACATTGCTTGGTTTCTTTTCTTGCTGTTGGGTTTCTTTATATGGTCTTGGCACAAGTCTTTTTTTCAGATGTTCAACTTGCAAATATTTTCTCTTAGTCTTGGCTTATCTTTTCATTCTCGTAAGTGTCTTTTACAGAGCAACTTGGAAAAAAATTTTACAAAGTCTCTGCTTTTCATCAGTTTTCTGTGTCTCTTCATTTTAACTGTCTGTCACCAGTGAATTCCAGAGTCCTCCATCTCTTACCCACTCAGGGCCTCAGATGGTGCCAATGACAAGAATAAAAAATGCTTTTGGCCAAAGGATTTCCCCACTTGGTAGCACTCCCATCTCTGTGAAGAGTGCCCAGGGAGCACACCACATTGGCCTCCTTACTGTTCATCAAAGAGGCCAGGAAAGATTCTGTCTCAGGGCCTTTACACTTACTATTCTCTCTGCCTGGAATATTCTTCCATGACATCCTCTTGGGTCAGGTCCTCACTTCCTATAAATGTTCCTCAAATGTTACCTTCTCACTGAGGTCTACTTTCCAGAACTAGCAGCCAATAAGGAACCATTTCAGAATATATCCAGCACTCATTCTGGTGCAACCAAGAGTGATGAGCAACTCAGGTGTGTGTGCTAAGTTGCTTCAGTCATGTCTGACTATTTGTGACCCTGTGGACTGTAGCCTGCCAGGCTCCTCTGCCCATGGGATTTCCCAGGCAAGAATACTGGAATGCATTGCCATTTCCTCCTCCAGGGGATCTTCCCAACACAGGAATCTCACCTGCATCTCTTATGTCTTCTGCATTGGCAGGTGGGTTCTTCACCATAACCACCACCTGGGAAACCCCAGGAGCAACTCAGGACCTGTAGGCAAATGGAGGGCCTGTTCTTTCACCTCAGGAGGAAATATAAGGCAGCCATCCAGTGAGCAATTTCTCAAATGTGTCCAGATACTCATTTCAGTGACTAAAAAGCAGTGCTGATTTGCTCATACATGTTCTTCAATAAAGTTGGGAGGCTAAGTTTTAAAGAATCCGCCTGCAATGCAGGAGATCCTGGTTCAATTCCTAGGTCAGGAAGATCTGCTGGAGAAGGGATAGGCTAACCCACTCCAGTACTCTTGGACTTCCCTGGTGGCTCAGCTGGTAAAGAATGCTCCTGCAGTGTGGGAGACCTGGGTTTGATCCCTAGATTGGGAAGATCCCCTGGAGAAGGGAACAGCTACCCACTTCAGTATTCTGGCCTGGAGAGTTCTATGGACTGTATAGTCCATGGGGTCCCAAAGAGTTGGACACGACTGAAAGACTTTCACTTCACTTCAAGCTAAGTTTTAAGCATTTGCATTTTTTACCATGAACTCCATATAGCAATTTTCATTTTGAATGGGGAAACATGAGGTCAAGAGATATTTTTATTTTCTAAAATGATTTCCCATGAACAAAGGTTTGCTCGCCCCTGGAGGAAGGTATGTGATTGCCCTGTCCAGGACGAGTTGACTGGGGTCAGTGACCACACTTGGAAATGTGATTGGTTCTCCCATGCACATGGCAAGAAAAGCAAATAAAAAGCCAGATGTATGTCACAACACCCTGCGCCTACCACATAAGAATTTTCCCAGGCCCACCCACTCTCTTACCTCTGAACCCATGACCTCTGACCGTGCCCCGCCCCCGCCCCCCAGCTCCCTTCTTCTTTGTCGCCACAGTAACTTCTCAACCTTTCTCTATTTCTAATGACCTGCTTTAGTGTCCTGACCTCAGCCATGCCCCTCTCCCTCAGGATGCACCCCTCGTTGATTTTCCTGGCCCCAGATGTTCTGGGCAAGACACACTTCCCTCACAGACTTCAGCCTTGAAGAACCCCCACAGCTGCAGCCAGGCCAGGCTATTCTCTCCCTTCCCTGCCAGGACTTCCTCTTCATTCAATGCCTGAGTCACATACCATTGGCTGTTCCAGAAGTAAATCGTGCCCTGTCTTTTTTGCAGAGGATTTCTTATTCACAGCAATAAAGCATTTGGCTTTGGGACATACAAGATTGAGGCTAAGAGGAAACAGGAGAGATTTTGCAGGAAAGAGATCAGAACAGCTTACTTTAGCAAGGATTTGGGCTTTTGTTTCCCTGACCCTCCAAATCCTCATAGCTATCCAGTACTTTCCAGTTTGGCACACATTTTCTCATTCATAAAGGACATTAATTTCTTGAATGAAGAATGGCAGAATACCAACATTGGTAATCCCTAAAATTAATAGCTGGAAGTCCGAGGATGCTTGCAAATATGTTGACTGGGAAGCAAAAAAAAAAAAAAAATCAAACTGCTCTCACAATAAATGATGTCACTTATCAGTTTCCTCAGATCAAGAATGAGATCTTCAAATGGTTAAGTTCCTAGGAGTCTTAATTGCTTTGACAATGGCATCTGAAAGGTGATAAAACATGAAGAACATAAATAATCATAATTAAGATTATAAGAAACTTGCAGCTGTAAGCTCACATCATAGGCTGCCTGAGCTGATGGTGTTCTGTGCTTTCATCCCTTTGAAAATGAACACAACCTTCCCATTGATACCCTGTCTTTCTGTAAGGTTCACCACAGTAACAATAACCACCACTAAAGGAATAAGGCAACAGAAAATCATATTGTTGGGAGACACATTTACACTCCAACAAATAGTACAAATACATTTATAGAAGCCTAAAAGGGAATTCAAGACCAATGAGAAGAATAATCTTGTTTGTCAGGCAGCAAACAGCTGAGTGCTAAAAATCAGGGTTCCTAAGTTCTCATAGTCAAGGTTTAGTGGCTTTAGGAGATACAAAATTAATTTTCCTTCCTGCAGTCAGTAAGCAGCCTACATATCCCATTTGGGAGTCAGCTTCTTCAAACAGTCCTCAAGAAAATGCACAGTTTATGGGAAAGCCTTTGGAAAGTTCACGAGCCGTCAGTGACACAGCAGTGTTACTATGGCCACAATGGATGTATGTGGAGCCTGTCCTGGGAAGTGGCCCAGCCTCCCTCAGCATCTCTCAGGACAGACGTGGCCATCACCTCCACTGGAACTTCTATATATGGGGCGAGAGATTGTTTTGGACAAAAAAGACAGGGCACAATTTACTACTGGAGCAGCCAACGGTATGTGACTCAGGCAATGAATGACAAGTGGCCAACTCAATGATTTGGGGAAAGGCAAACTCAAGAGGAATAAAGAATATCCTTAGGAGAAGGAGCCTAGGCTTTGTAAGGTTTACTCGAAGTTGAAAGCATTTTGTCTTTAAGTTCCTCTCTGGAAGTCACCTGAGACAGAAAGAATCAACTATTCCCTTTATCTACCTTGGAAGAATAAAGGACTCTATTGGCACAGTTCAGTTCAGTCAATCAGTCATGACCAACTCTTTGCAACCCCATGAACTGCAGAAAGCCAGGCTTCCCTGTTCATCACCAGCTCCCAAAGCCTACTCAAACTCATGTCCATCATATCAGTGATGCCATCCAACCATCTCATCTTCTGTTGTCCCCTTCTCCTCCTGCCTTCAATCTTTCCCAGCACCACAGTCTTTTCCAATGAGTTAGTTCTTCACATCAGGTGGCCAAAGTATTGGAGTTTCAGCTTCAGCATCAGTTCTTCCAATGAATATTCAGGACTGATTTCCTTTAGGATTGACTGGTTGGATCTTCTTGCATAGCTATTGGCACAGCTCATCTTAAAACCTGTAGTTTATGGGCGTGCATGTGTACATGCTCAGTTGCTAAGTTGTGTCCACTTCTTTGTGACACTATGCACTGGGGCCCATCAGGCTCCTCCATCCATGTGATTGCCTAGGCAAAAATACTGGAGTGGGTTGCCATGCCCTCCTCCAGGGTATCTTTCTGACCTAGGGATCAAATGTGCATCTCCTGCACCTTCTGCATTGGCAGGCAGACCCTTTTACCACTGAGCCATCAGGGAATGCTCTAGACACCAGAAAGTGATGGGGCCCCCTCAGCCATTGATGGTTTTGCAATCACAAGATCAATGGGACCCAAAGCCAAAAGTGGCTCTGCCTACAGATACTGTCTACATAATTAATGTCCAGCTTCAGGTGATCATTGATGTGGCCAGACACATGACAGAATTTTTTATAGACACTGGTCCAACCTTCTCAGTCTTAACCTAAAGGATTGGAAACCTTAGCAATCATAAGAATATGTAATAGGGTTGTAAGAAAAAAAAAAAAAAACAGGGACAATTTTCTGGAGCCTGTTTTGTGCAATGCTAATTGTCAGTTGTTTTTACATTCATTTCTGTTTGTGCCTGATTGCCCCATCACTTTAATGAGAAGAGATTTATTAACTAAGTTAGGGGCCACTCCGTTTCTGGAAGGGCAAAGGAACCACCCTCATCATCAAATGATTTTAATAGAAAAAAGAAAGAGACAGCTTGAATCTGAAGTTGAGATAGAAGAGTTAATAGGCCCTGGAATGTGGAATATTGAGGTTCCAGGCCTGGCCAAAGAGGTCCAGCCAGTGGTTACTACACAATATCCTCAAGAAATAGCTATTGTTCATTGTAGGGGACATAAGTCTCAGATTCCCAGGTCTGAAATTGGAAAGGGAAATCACTGAGCTGACCAAGAAGCAAAGAAAGCAATTTACATAATAACAAATAAGACACAGGCAGTTTTAAAAGTCCTAGGCTTGACAGAGGAAATGCCACAGCCTTGCTATACCAAAGAAGAAAGCTGGGCTAAAAATAGGGGGTTAATAAGTCTAAGGGGATGGTATATGTTAGATGAAAAGATTATGATTGCACAAGCTCAGCAATGGAAAATAATCAAGGTTTATATGAAACTACCCACTATGGGCTATCTGGGCTTCCCTGATAGCCCAGTTGGTAAAGAATCAGCCTGCAATGAAGGAGACCCCAGTTCAATTCCTGGGTCAGGAAAATCTGCTGGAGAAGGGATAGGCTACCCACTCCAGTATTCTTAGGCTCCCCTGGTGGCTCAGCTGATAAGGAATCTGCCTGCAATGCGGGAGACCTGGATTTGATCCCTGGGTTGGGAAGATTATCTGGAGAAGGGAATGGCTACACACTTCAGTATTCTGGCCTGGAGAATTCCATGGACTGTATAGTCCATGGGGTCGCAAAGAGTCAGGAACGACTGAGCGACTTTCATTCATTCATCAGGGAAACCCATTTATACTTCCCACAGTGGTAAAGAATCTGCCAGCCAAGCTGGAGACCCGAGTTCAGACTCTGGGCTGGGAAAATGCCCTGCAGTAGGAAACAGCAACTTGCTCCAGACTTCTTACGCAGAGAGTTCCATGGACAGTGGAGCTTGGTGGGCTTCAGTCCATGGTGGTCGCAAAAAGCCCGACAGGACTGAGTGACTAACACTTTCACTTCTTTCAGTTTTGTACCCAAACCAGCCCCTCCAGCAAAGGGGTAGGAGATCACTGCAAATGGAGAAACAAACTATTACCTAAAGCAAACTTGAGTTCTTTCACCTAATAATTCAGGTTTTACTGTGTTAGGAAATATAAAATGGGGTGATGAGCCATTAAGCCATAATAAATGCTGGTGAACTGTGGCCATCAAGAAGCAACCACTGAAAAGTCATCAAACAAATAAGCAGCACCCAAGTGGCCAAGGCATAAGGCAAAGAACAGTAGCAAAATACTCCCCATCTCCTGTGGCTAGGAGAGGTTAAGTGGCAATGCGAGGTTTATAATGAGAACAAAGGAAATTATTATAAAAGACATAGTTCACAAATAATTTCCCCCTCTGAAATCTCCAATAGTCTCTCTCTCTCTTTTTTCTTGGCTGCACCCCACGGCTGGTGGGATCTTATCCCCTAAACAAGGATCGAACTCCAGGCCCCCTGAAATGGAAGCGTGGAGTCTTAACCACTGGGCCACCAGGGAAGTTCTCCCCTCAACCAATATCTCTTGCTGCCCAGCTTTCCCTTCCCTCCCCTCACTGCTCCTCTTGTTATAGCTCTTGTAATGTGCTATGTACTGTGTGCTAAGTCACTTCAGTCATGTCCAACTCTTTGTGACCCCATGGGCCGTCACTTGCCAGGCTCCTCTGTCCATGAGATTCTCCTGGCAAGAATACTGGGTGGGTTGTCATGCCCTCCTCCATGGAATCTTCCCAACCCAGGAATCAAACTCCCATCTCACGTCTCCTACATTGGCAGACAGGTTCTTTATCACCAGTGCCGCTAGCTCTTGGAATAACAGAAGGCAAACTAAGGCCTGGCTTCAGGATGAAATAAAGGTTACCAGGTAACTATATCCACTGCCCAACACAATACTGGAAAAGGTGGACTTTTCTACCATTGTGATCAATTCAGGGACAGGCAATGAGAAGCTTCCCCATGTGAGAACTATGCTCCAATTCAGTGGAGGATCCAAGTTGGCTTGGCGTTGGCTGACTCTACAACTGAATTTGGTTATAACAAGTCCAAGACATGGTCCAGGTGCTTCTATGGTCCTGGAATGTCATGATGGTGTCTTGGAATAAGTACCCTGATGGCTACTTGGAGTAAGTACACCACCAACTAGGCTTGGGGACTCTTGTCACAGAGATTCCTGCTGGAATGGCAGTTTTATTCTGGGAATTGGAGTGTGAAACCTGCACCTTGAATTACATACAGACAGTGACGGCAGGCACAAATCTGGTTTTCAGGGGAAGAGAATTGGGTTACCCTGTCACTGTGTTCCCTTTCTAAGCCAAGGACAAAGGAGTTTGCTCAAATTGTTCTTGGAAGCTCACATATAGAGCCCAAAGCCAGTCTGACACATAAGGAAGAAATGTTTTGTGTTGGGCTTTCCACTAATCCCACCCAACTCTCTGCCAAATCTGAGGCTTTCTGGGCCTCTCCAGAGGTGGCCCCAAGGACATCAGGCCAGGAATTTAGGAAACCATGTGGAGTCAGAACCTGAGGTCGGCTTTGAAAAAAATGAAACACAAAGAGGAAAGGTTGGTACCCACTCCAGACGTAACTGCCATTTGGAAACACATCTGGTCCAGGTGAGTTCAGGAAAACAGGATTCAGAGATGGTGTGTGGCCCATGATCCACCAGTCACACAGACCATGACTGTCATTACCTGAAGTCACTGCACTCTGGCACTGAGGTCCTAGTGTGCCACTGACCCTTGCCGGCATCAAATAGACGTACCCAATGTCTAAAATTTCTAAAATTTCTTTCTTCAGCTTCCCTTCTTCTCATGGCCTTCAGAACCTGTTGTCACAATGATTACTGTCCAGCTTCAAGATCCTTCACTAGTCAGGCTCCCAGTCATTATCAGCAGGCCTCTCTCCAGTAGTCACCTAACTGTTCCCCCAGCACCCCTATCGCCCTCTGTCTTAGCCCATTCAAGCTGTTGTCACCAAGATCCACCAACGGAGTGGCTTCTAAATAACAAATGTATTTCTCAGAGTTCAAGGTCAGGGTGCCAGCGTGGTGGCGTTCTGGTCAGGACCTTCTTTGTGTTGCAGACTACAAGCTTTACAGTGCAACTTCACAAGGTGGAAAAATACAACAGAGGGCTCTGGCCTCCTCTTCTAAGAGTCCTAACTCATGACAGTACCACCTCATGATTTTATCATCTCCCAACGGCCCTCATCTCCAAATGCCATCCTCTTCAGGATTTGGATTTCAGCATGTGAATTTGGGGTGGGGGACACAAACATTCAGTCTGTCACATCCCTCCTGCAATGTACTTCCCAGAGTGACCTTCTGAAAACAATCCTACTTCCAGGGTGCCAGGTCTCAGGACTTAAATGTCAAACAGACCACCAGGCCAGCAGGTCTCCCTCATATCCTCTCCCCAGAAGTCCCTTCAGTAAATGTAGGCACAATCATCCTTGGTGCCAGCAACAGTCTTATCTCTGTTTTATGACAGAGGAATATGGGGAGCTGCCTTTGCTAAGAAATGTCAGAAGTAAGGCGTGAAGCTTGGTGTTCTTGAGGGGCTGAATGAGCCAAATGCATGTCTGCTGATGTCTGACGATGAATTTGTCAAACCACCACCGTTTGACACAAATGAGATTCCTGAGTTTTCAATAAAGGGAAAGAAAGGAGGGAAAAAAGATAGACTACACACACAATTCTTCTTGGAATGAAATTTTTGATACTTAATTTAATTTTTCCCCTCTAGGGAGTGGTGAGGACACCCAAACACCACTCCTGGAATCCAATGGCTCCACATGGATACTGCTAGAGAAAAAAGAACATGGATGTAATTTTCAGGGAAAAATAAAGGAGGTGGGGAGAGGGGCAGGGAGGAACAGAGGGAGAGAGAAGTCTTTCCAGGCCCACATTAACATTTTACCATACTAATTTTCTAAAGGTCAAGCTGTGGAACCAGGGCCATAGGAGCTGCTTAATACACTGACTCCTAGAATTAGTTTAGCCATACAAAAGGTTTAAATCTTGTTATTCATTCTCCTAAATGCATCTTAAAGGTATCAGGCACATCTCCTTTTGGAAAGTTGAATCAAAAAGTGATGAGTGAAACACTCCTTCATAGCTCCCATTAAAAGCATGCATATTATCTGATAATATATATTTTTATCAAATGGCCAAGAGACCAGATAATAGTGCAAGCTTATATACAACTGCTGGTATCACAAGGTAGATGATCACAAGCCAAGACTTGTGGAATATACGTTGAAAATGTCTCTTGAATCTAGATCGCCTTTCTCCTTCTTGAACCAGTACCTCTAGTCATGTCCTTATTAACGGCACAGCACTGAAGCAATGACTTCTCAGCTAGGTAAGGACCACCCACTTCTGGCCCCATTGATTATACCAGGCACAGTAATCTTCCAAAAGCACAGCTTTCAAAAGGCTATGCTTCTGCTCAGAAATCTCCTATGATTCTCCATTTCCCACTGACTTTTGTACAAGTTCCTCACTGTGACTGTTAAGCCCTCCCCAATTAGGCTTCGACAGGCTTTCCCACCCTTATCTTTAGCACGACCTTACACTAGACTCATATCACGACCTTACACTAGTCTCATATGTCAGTCAGATACATTCCTAGCTCTTCCCCAAGTGTGTCCAGTGCTTTCTTACCTTCATGACCTTATTCAGTGTTCCCTCTGTCAAGAACACCAGACCTATCAATCTCTGCCTGCTAAAATCTGATCCATCCTTCAAAGTCTTTCTCCAATACTTCACCTCCCTGAAGCATTTTTCCTAATTGTATCAGAGAAGTTGTTCTGAACTTCTATAATGGCACTTTTTACTGAAACATTTCTCTCACTCCTTCCCCACCCAACCCAGTGGTGCACTTGTACATACTTAACACTAGACTCGGAGGGGAAAAAAAAAACAAAACCCTTACTTACAGTGTTTGCCAATTTCCATGATGGAAATATTTCCACTGTGTTCAATCTCAAATTATCAATCTGATGTCACTCACTGAACAGAGTTATGAAGAAAAAGATGTCTGGTAGTAAACAATTATATAGAAATTCCACCATGCAGATACAATAGAGTAATATTCTCAAGAGTATAGACAATAATAAAATAGAGGAAAACAATGAGAAGTGAATGAATGATCTCTGTTTTCTTTAAAACGTATTTACTATAAGCTTGCTGCTGCTGCTGCTGCATCGCTTTAGTCGTGTCTGACTCTGTGCGACCCCAGAGATGGCAGCCTACCAGGCTCTTCTGTCCCTGGGATTCTCCAGGCAAGAACACTGGAGTGGGTTGCCATTTCCTTCTTCAATGCATGAGAGTGAAAAGTAAAAGTGAAGTTGCTCAGTCATGTCCGACTTCGCAGTCCCATGGACTGCAGCCCACCAGGCTCCTCAGTTCCTGGGATTTTCCAAGCAAGAGTTTATAGGCTTACATAATCTAATTTTCAATAATGGATGTGTTTAACAACCTGTTCTCAAAATTTCTAAAAATTTAATGATGAGCTCTTTAAAGCTGGCTCAAACTAGATCCAGCACATCTCTGCTACTATTCTCCACAGAACTATACAGGCTCCTTGCAGGAAGATGCCATATCTTTAGTCATATCTGTGCACCCAGCTCAGTACCCTGGATGAGGCAGGTTCTGAATAAAATGTTAGAATACTGACATATATGGAACCTAGCCCCAGTATGGACAGCTGAATCCATATCCTTGAGGGAAGATCTAAAACAAGCTATCCATTAAAACCAAGAATGGAGGGAAGGGCCTGCATTGCTGGGTAGAGGCTCACAGTAAATTCAGCACCAGAACAGAGTGCAATTCGGTCTTGGAGGCCTGGTTTTATCACTGCAGGAATTCTCTGGGTTATTTTTATTTCATTTGTTGGAATGTCCCCAGGTCTAAATCAAGAACAGAGAATGCAATGGATGAGATAAAACCGTATAAGGAAACTTCCATGTGCTGCTTCAGGGGTACCAATTCCAGCAGTAGGGGTGGCTCAGAGGGACAGAGGACGGTGTTGCAGAGCTCCATTGCTACAGAAACTGTTTGGACTCCAACATTCCCACCTCTCCCTATATCAGTAAAATGAGGCTGCAAAATAAACATTGCCTTTCTTTGTTTTGGCCACATAGCATGCAGGATCTTAGTTCGCCCATTGTTAGAACCCATGTGCCCTGCAGTGGGATCAAGGAGTCTTCATCATTGGACAGACTGCCAGGGGAGTTCAAACATCACCTTTCTTTGGAAGATTTATACACAGAATGAAGGAAAACCAATTGATAAAGTTAAAGTTATGTTCATATAGAACAACCATTTCCTACTTATGTGTATTTTTCTCATCCTGTAGGAGGCCAGGCTAAACATATTGAGAGTCTAGGTATTTGCATCTTTATCCAGGTTGGGTTGGGATTCAAATATCACTGTTCATCTTTGTTGTTTTATATTTTAACAGTGCTCAATTGCTACTTTCCCCTATAGGATAGTAAGAGGATAACTAGCAAAACGTAAATTCATTGATGGGCTTCCCAGGTGGCTCAGTGGTAAAGAATCTGCCTGCCAATACAGGAGATGGAGGAGATGTGGTTTCTATCCCTAGGTTGGGAAGATCCCCTGGAGAAGGAAATGGCAACCCATTCCAGTATTCTTGCCAGAGAATCCCATGGAGAGAAGAGCCCAGTGGGCTACAGTCCATAGAGTTGCAAAGAGTCAGACATGACTGAAGGGACAGAGCACACACATACACACACACAAATGCATTGACCTCCTTATATTAAACACATCAGGGATGATTAAAAGCCACTAGGAATGTCTAAGTCAGGAGAGTACAGGGTCTATTAGAGTAGGAGTTGAGAGTTCTGATTTATAAAACCTTTCCCAGATAATCCAGATGCCCAGTAAGGGCGTCATAGCCCAAGGGCATATGGCTTTAGTAGGAAATAGGTATCTGAACTCACTTCTCTGGGGCATGGACAAGGATGCTAACTAGAAATTAGGGAAGGACTACCAGGCCCAGGTGATGCTGGGGCCTCTGATGTCACTATAGCCCCTTCTCCACAGGACTGTGCTTTTCCTCTGGCCATCCTCACTGGCCCAAGTGAGTATGGGAGCCAAGAGTTTGGATGATTGAGCTGATCCTGAATTTTACAGGGTAGATGTCACAAAAAAAAAAGAAGAGAGACATGTGCCAAAAGGCAAAAAGGATCCTTGGGACCATTCATGGCAGTGAAGCCAAGATGGAGGTAACTGGACCAGAGGTCAAACAGTGATCAAACAAACAGCCAAGAGTTTGGATGACTGAGCTGATCCTGAATTTTAC
>SJYC01119945.1:0-26942 GCA_006408675.1 Madoqua kirkii
AGCTATTTTCTTTACAAATAGCATCTTTTTTGCAATGTAATAGGTTTAAAAAATGAAAATTAAAGGAGTAATAAAAAACTTAGAAATTTTTAAAAGTTTTTAAATTAATAAATGATAATAATGAAATATATCTATGAATTTCTCTGGAGCTGTTAAGGGCAGTATGTGGTCTGTTCATTTTCAGATAGTTCCTTTTTTCAGATTATACTTCTTCTCAAGGTCTATAGGCCCCTTCCAACATAGTCAGTGCTAACTACAGGGTTTTAATCTGTCGCACCTGTCACTTCCAAAGCTGTTCCCTCTTATTTGTTTATTTTGGCTTCCTCTGTTTGCAAGTCTCTTCAGCTTCTGGTTTCTGCTCTGACACAAGAGGGTGAAGGTGATCACTTATTTAGGCTCACTTGCTCAGTTGTGCTGTGGGGATGAAGGAACACTGCAAACAAATATCACTGGCATATGTGGGGAGTGCTCACAGTGTCTGGGCCACACTGGGTTTGCCCCCGCTCACAGCATGTGTACTTTTCCAGTCTACACTGCTCAGACTCCAGGTTGCTCTGCAGGGGAACTGTCTAAAGTGGGCCCTGGGGTGTGTGCATTACCCAAGACTAAGGCGCTCAGGTCCAGGTTCTTGGGTACTCCACAAAGGTACAGACTCGGTTGGGCATGCATTTTGTGTCCTTCCCAGGTTTGAGCAGCTCAGGCAACCAGATACTTGGCGATCCACTCTCCGCAGGTGGGCGGTGCATCTTATCACCTCCTCAGTCCCAGTCCTTCGGTTTCCTGGGTGTGCAGCTGGAATGCCATCTCAGATGTGTCGTGAGTCTCCTCTGGGGAGCTGGTTTCTCCCAGATGTCAACCGCCCAGGATCCCAGGAAGACTTGGTTAGCAACTTGCAGTTTGGTGGAGGATGCCGTCTCTGGGGCTGAGATTTCCTCTCACCTTCCAACTCTGGCTGTTACCCGCCTGCCTCTCTGCCTCCGGCAGGGAGAGGGGCCGGTCCACAACCAGCTAGCTCTCCTCTGGTGTTCGCTCAATTCTTTGTTCTGTGATCGGGCCAGGTTGTGCCTTACAGCTTTTCATGAGAAAGTTCTCTCTCTCTTTTTTTTTTCCTCTCTCTGGCTATCCCACGGTTTGGGTTGCTATCTCACCTTAGCTCCCTCAGATTGTCCTCAGGACATTCAGGCCCGGCCCTTACCCTAAGCAATGCAGCCCGTGCCTCCCTGTCCAGCCCCTGCTCGCTGCTGCTGGAGGACCAAGCATATGGGCTACTTCTCCTTGGAAATTGCGGTTAGGTACATATCTGTGGTTTTGTTTTGTTTCCTCCAGGTTATGTTGCCCTCTGAGATTCCAAAACTCCCCACAGACCCGCCAGTGAGAGGGTTTCCTAGTGTTTGGAAACTTCTCCTCCTTCACAGCTTCCTCCCCAGGATGGGTCTCCATCTCTAACTCCTTTGTCTCCCTTTATCTTTTATATTTTGTCCTACCTCCTTTCGAAGAGATTGAGCTGCCTTTCTGTGTGCCTGGTGTCCTCCGCCATCATTCAGAATTTGTTTTGTGGAATTTGCTCAGCGTTCAAATGATCTTTTGATGAATTTGTGGGGGAGAAAGTGGTCTCTCCATCCTATTCCTCCACTATTTTCTAATTCTGATATTTGCAACAACATGCAAGGAAACTTGAGGGCATTATGCTAAGCAAAATAAGCCAGATAGACAAAGACAGATACTGTATGTTCCATGTATCTGTGGGATCTTAAGAAAACAATACTCATAAGATCCCACTTGTGGTTCCCAGAGATAGGGCGAGAGGAGTGGAGGAACTGGATGAAGGTGGTGAAAATGTACAAACTTCCAGTTAAAAAACAAAGAAATACAAAGGATGTAAAGCATAACATGCTGATGACAGTTAATACTGCTGTATGTTTTACATGAAAGTTAAGAGAGTAAATCCTAAGAGTTTTCTCATAAAGAGAAAAAACAAAATTTCCATTTCTTGTTATCCAGTCTGTATGATATGATGGATGCTAACTAAACAAGTCAAATCTTTATTCTGTATGCCTGAATCTCATACAGTGCTGTATGTCAGTTATATCTCAATAAAACTGAAAAAAAAAAAAGGAAAGGAAAGGAAGAAATTCTAAGTCCATAGTTACTGCTGCTGACTTCATCTTTAACATCACTTCTGCCCTCCATGACAGTAAGAACTGGAAGAGACCTAGATAGGAGGATTTGTTAATTTTCCATATCTACACAGTAAAGGCACGTCTGTAAGTTCATCAATTTTCAGGTGTTCTCAATCAGCAACAGAAAAACAGTGGCCACATTGAGGCAAGAGGGGCAGCTACAGTTCAGTATTACACAGCACTCATTTATATGTCTAGGTGCCTGGGAGTCAGGGGTTTAAACACCAGTGTTGGTATAGCACAAGCGGCCCTTAGTTGAGCCCCAAAACATGCCCAGCACTGCACTAGATAATTACCTGGTGTTATGTCGGTGATCATGGCCACTGCCCTATAAAGGCAGTATTGCTGCCATGACTTAGAAGCATTAAGCAGTGCCCAAGACCATGGGGCAACTAAGAGATGGCAGCCCCAGGGTTCACCCCAGTACCCTCTGACCCCCAGCCCCAGTCTCTTTCCTCTGCACTACTTCTGTGGAGAGGGCTGAGATTGGCCCACTTAGTCAACACAAAATGAAGTTGACTCTAATGGGGCCCAACTGAATCACCTACAGTGCTCAGAACACATGCCTCATAAGGAAGAACAAGTTACCTACACCGATTCTCCTGGTTCTGAGACATATTAAACATAGTGGGGTGTACGTGCACATATGTGTGGTTTTTAGGGGTGGGGGTAGGGAAGCTGATTATTCTTACAAAGTTTCATTATGGTTTAATTATTTTTTTCAAGAGATAAGCCCAGAAGGCCTTTGTTTCAAATATTATTTCTAATTATTCATGGCTTATGACTGCAATCACAAATAAGGGTGAGAAGGTAGGTTTATTATTTAATCAACTGCATAAAAATGATGTACCATTCAAATTTAAAAGAAAAGAAAGTCATTGTATAATTAAAGCCCTAGTCAGATAATGAGGTCTCTTTGGCTATATCTATATCCCAAGTCACTAAAACTTGTGATGAATAAAATAAGTGCAAGATAGAAACCTGACATTCATGGTTAGGGCAGATGCTGGGCTCCACTCAGGAGTTTCCACGAGCCCCTTAGAGGTCACACAAGTCCAAATCCTTGTGCTCTGAAGCAAATCCTTCTGAAATCCAGCTAGGGGACCACACTTCAAGTGATAAGGAGCTTACCACCTTCTGGGATAGCTTGTTCCTCTGTGGGACAGCCCATTGGGTCAGAAGCCATCAACTTGTGTGATGTATGTCACATGATTTCTAACCTTTGTCACTCCTCCGTCCACTCATTTTTGGAAGCTGTCTATGATGCAGTGTTTCTCGTACTTGGCTGCATAATACAAATCATTCAGAACTCTTTAACAAATCATGATGCTCAGGTCAAACTCCATACCAGTTGTGTCAGAATCACTGGAGATGAGCCTCAGGTGTCACCCCAGGGTATTTTACATCTTTCTGGGTGATTGTAATGGGTAGTCAAATATGAGAACCAGGGCTCTAAACCATCACTACTCAAGAATGGTCTACAGACGGGTAGCACCAACATGACCTGGGGACTCAGGAATGCAGGATCTCAGGCTCAGCTGCAGTTTTACAGAATAAGAATTTGCATCCGACAAGAGGCACTGAGACTCCTGTGCACATTACAGTGAGAGAAGCCAAGCTGGAAGGTATACTCTTTCTTGGTCTTGTTTAAATATATTCTTTTCTTAGATCTTAGGCTTGCTGCTGCTGCTGCTGCTGCTGCTACTGCTAAGTTGCTTCAGTCGTGCGGACCCATAGATGGCAGCCCACCAGGCTCTGCCATCCCTGGGACCCTCCAGGCAAGAGCGCTGGAGTGGGTTGCCATTGCCTTCTCCAATGCATGACAGTGAAAGAAGAAAGTGAAGTCACTCAGTCGTGTCTGACTCTTAGCGACCCCATGGACCGCAGCTTACCAGTCTCCTCCATCCATAGGATTTTCCAGGCAAGAGTACTAGGGTGCCATTGCATTCTCCAGATCGTAGGCTTAATTATCCTCAAATAAGGCAAGGTCCCTTTTGACTCAAGGTTTGCCACAAAATTTTAGGACTTCGCCCAGCCCACTCCTTATCCATTTCAGGGTTGACTAAATTATCTTTCTAGCTCTAGAGCTGGACCCTGGTCATCCAACTCTGATGGGTCTAACAAGCCTTATCTAATGCACTGTTACTTAAAGTCCATGTTGGCTTTTGTCTTTATAGTCACACTGGTGCCAATTAAAAATAGTTTAAGTGTCTCAGGCTAATGAGAAAATTAGACCAGCCAGGATATAGAGCCAAGATTTAAAACCCAGATCTGTGACTCTACAACCTATGGGGTTGTTTTGTTGTTGTTGTTATACATATATATTTGGCAGCCTTTGCTCTCAAAGCACAGCATCACCCTGACACCATGCTGAATTACTTACCAGCCACATTTCCTCCTTCTCCGTGCTCTCCCCTGAGATCAAGCCCAGCCACCAGCATGGTGCCTGCTTCAACCACTATGCTTTGCCCCATCAGAGTCATCTTCAATGAGCTCATAATGTTATGAGAAAGAATTATATGACATTCAGCTTTGGTTTTGCTGTACCAACCATGGAGAAACTTAAAACTTCCTCACCATGAAATACTTTGTTTCCCTTGAAGAAATAGTAGTGCCTTACATTAGAAACATGATTTGTGTAACTAGATGTATCTGAAACTGAGATCAGATTACAAAATCTCCAGGATCCTGAAGCTTTATAAGAATTTTTAGTTGTGCATTTTCATTAGTTATTATAATCTAAAGGAATCACTTTTATCTGGTGGCCACTTCATAGCTAAGTACTAGAATATACTCTCAGAACTCACACTTGAGTTTTAATATGAGCTTTGGTACCAAGTGAAGGTCAAATGCCGTGATGGAAGATTAAGAGAAAAGAGGGTAATACAAAGAGAACCAAGGGCAACAAGGATGGAGAGGCCACATGGCCTTGGTCCTATAGATGCAGCAAGTACCCAAGAAGCTGCAGCAAAACAGGCACTGCACACTCACACTGCAAAGAGATGTCCCTGCCAAGTTGTTAAATTAATGGTATTTTTGATGAAGTTCTCATTAAATGACATTTTTCTACATCAATATGTTATATTTAGGGATATTAAATTTATTGTTTCTTCAAATGAATACATGATTACCCAAAATCTGCTGCTGCTGCTGCTGCTGCTGCTGCTTCGTCACTTCAGTTGTGTCCAACTCTTTGTGACTGTATGGACTGCAGCCCACCAAGCTCCTCTGTCCATGGGATTCTCCAGGCAAGAGTACTGGAGTAGGTTGCCATGCCCTCCTCCAGGGGATCTTCCCAACCCAGGGATCGAACCTGGGTCTCCTGCATTGCAGGCAGATTCTTTACTGTCTGAGCCACAGTGAGACACCTCAAATCTAGTTCTTTGTTATAAAGTAAAAATTAATGATTGGGACCAAGATGATGGTTTGCTATGCCACAAAGGAAGGGAGGGAGGGAGGGAAGGAATTGGAATCTAAAACTACCAAATTATACTACTACTGAATTTAATAATAAATATTGAACTTTAGCAACAATCATCTACCACATCACAATAGAGATTAGCTTTTTTTCTCTTAAAAGTTCTATAAAGACAATCAAGAAAGGCTGGAACACTAGGCTGTTGGCAAGTCTACTGCCAAAATCCTGAGGTAATGTCTACCAACTGCAACTGCCAAGTCATTAACACTGGACAAGACAGTATAGTCCATGGTCCAGTCTGTGCTACACAAATAGATTCAGAAATGTCTTCCTGTTGTCCCCACTGGTTCAGCTCTGCTAACAAGAAAACTGGCCATTGTCCCTCTACTCCATGGGACTTATTTCTACATAGCCAAAATGCTGTTCTCCACTCATCCCATTCATACAACTCCTCTTTATTTGGTTAGTGAATGTAATTCCCAGAAAACACCTGGATAGGAAGTGTGTTGGTGGGTCGGGTGACAAATGCAAGGATACGTTGCATCCTGGGAGGATTAGGCTCCACTAGTACATTGCTCTAGGTCAGTGTTTTTCAAATTATGGGCTGGGACCCATTACTGAGATGTGAAATTCATTTGGCTGTCATGTCCTCTTCAAACAAAATAAAATTAGAGAAGGAATCAGAGTACATCTCACATAGTAAAAGTAAGTACTGTCATATAGAACTTATGTTTCAGAGACTGTGTGTGTATGTGTTTGTATTCTAGATGACAGCGTAAAAGTGTCCTTCGTATGAGCCCTGCTTTTGTCAACTAATACATTAGCACTAGTCTAGTGTTGTTTTATCTGAAAATTTGGTGACCATTTCTGTGTTGTATACTGAGAGTATGGTAGGATGATTATAAGGATGGCATCTGGAGCCCAGCCACCATGTTGCTAGCCTTGCAACCTTGGGCTCTTTGTTTTGCCTTTCAGTACTTCTGTTCCCTCACTGGTGAAGGGATGGTAACAATACTGCTTACTCACACAGCTGCTGTAAGAATTTAATGCATGATACATGTAAAGCAATTGGAACTGTGCTTGGCTTGCACTAGGTTCTATTTAAGTATTCATATTATTAGTATAACCATGATTGTTTAACCCAAGTCGAAGGACAGCCTCGTGTATGATGGTGTAGCCAAGTGCAGAGCTTCAGGGAACGCCACTTAAAGATCTCCCTCTACTTTTATATTGTCCCAGTAATCAACATGGGATGTAGTGGCTTCACCAGCCAGAACCTCACTTTAATGTACTTTCAGCCAGTATTCATTTCTCCATCTTAAAGATGCCATAAGAGACCCCAGCACCCTATTCTCTTTACAGTAGAGCCCAAGGCTCCCACCATGACTGAACAAATTGACATGCCCCCTACTTCCCATCACCTGCCATCCCCCTCCTCCTCTCTCTTCACTCTCCTCCTGGCTCAGTCAGCTCCAGGCATGCTGGCCTTCTTGCCAGTTCTGAAATGCCCACCTTGACAATTCAGGATCTTCGCACTTGCTTGTCCCTCTGGTCTGGATGCTCTACCCAGACACACACATGGATTGCTCTCACCCTTCCGTCTCTGCTCACAGGCACCTTATTAGAGGGGCCTTACCTGGTCACCCTATAATAAATAATATCCCCTGTCCATCCCCAAGCTCCTGTGGTCCCTCTAGTCCATAGCACTTAACATCAGCAGATATACAATTTGGTTGTTTAGTTTTCTCTCTTCCCCTCTAGAATGTCAGCTCCAAGAAACATGGATTTTGGACTGTTTTGTCAACTGATGTACAACAAGTACCTAGAAGAGTGTGTGGCACAGACTAGGAGATAGTAGTGATTTAATCAATATTTGTTAAATGAATAAATATCAAACACTGTGCAGAAAACTTAATGTATTAAATATTACATCTATAGCATTCTGCTGACCTAAGGGTCCAGTAATAGCCTTGTAAACTCTTTTTAAAGGCATTAAGTTTAGTTTAGCATGACTTGCTCTCAGTGCCCATAGAATTTTATAGATAATAAAACAATTCTTTGCCGTTTTGTGCAAAAAATACATGAAGCCCTATTAAACACAACTCTGCTGCATTTGTAGATTTCATGGTAGTCTTTGACTTTGTCACCAGAAATCAGCTCCGGCCAGAGAGCCTTGCCGCATCATTGGTAGGCATCTCTTAGTTCTCCTTTAGCAGGTTCTCACTGGCACCTCTGATAAAATAATGGCAGGAATTTCCAGTTCTTTGACCAAGGGTTGAAGCAAGGGCATATCATAATTCAGCTTCTATTCAACCTTCACCTTAATGACATACTTAATCTTGAAATCAGATTACAGGGTATTTCATTACCTCCATACAATTTCTAAATCGCTGTTGTGTGTAAGATATAAAATTTAAGTTTTAGGTCTGCTTTTATTCAGTTTATTTACTGCAGTAGCTGTTCCTTGTGACTTTTCTCTGCTATTTATATTTTCTGTCTCTTTAAAAAAATGAGTATGCCCAGTCCTGGGCTGGCCTGCCAAGGTAGCAGTGAAGAGTATTCCAACTTGTTGCTTGGACACGGGATCCTAAAAAAGTGCTGAGTGGATGCTACTAATCATCCTTGTTTGCAACTTTAATGTGTAAATCAAAATAATACAGACTGAGCAGCTGTGAAACTTTTTACATCTTAACAAATATTTTATAAAACAGCCAGCATTATTTCTTCTGTAAGATCCAGAGTAATCATCTAATGACAAATTGTCGAAGCTATGATACCTTGCTCAGTATTTTTCTTCCCTTAACTCTATCTAGAATCTCTACCCTCATGTTTGCTAATATTTTATAACAGCTTATAGTCTTTACAATTCCCAAGTGAAATGAAGTGAAGTGAAGTTGCTCAGTCATGTCTGACTCTTTGCGACCCCGTGGACTGTAGCCTACCAGGCTTCTCTGTCCATGGGATTCTCCATGCAAGAGTACTGGAGTGGGTTGCCATTTCCTTCGCCAGGGGATCTTCCCAATCCAGGGATCTAACCCAGATCTCCTGCATTGCAGGCAGACGCTTTAACCTCTGAGCCACCAGGGAAGTCATTTTCCCCTAATTTTTATGTAATATTTGTCTTGTGTAAAATGAGTAGTAGTGTAAATATATCTAAACATATTCACTTAGAAATATGTTATATATATATATATATGTATATATCCAGGTGGTATGATTTACTTAAACAACATCATTAAATATTAATTATCCAAAAAGAAAATTGACGATTGGGAGGGGGCAAGTCAGCAATTTGATGAGCTCTATATTATCAGTCAATTGATTGGTGCTGGATATTTAAATAGCAGCTAGGTATTTATTTTAACTAAGCACTTTCTGGGAAATGACATACTAAGACATTAAAGGCCACAGTCACTAAAGCTGGAGGAGACAGACAGAAACTCCCTTGCATCGAAGGGGGGCCACTTAATCGATCTTTCTCTAAAACACTTCCGTGGTAATATTTAGTGACCCAAATTCTATCTGAAGAAAGGAACGGGACTGGGACAATCAACAGAGTGCAAACTTGGCAACATTACAAAATGGTTCCTAAAAACACTTGTGTTTACCAACAAGTAACTGCTTCTCAGTACCTCAGAAGCACTAATTCAGTCTTTTTGGATTTATATCAGACTCTGTATTCATGGGACCATAATAAAATCTAGCCATTTTCCCTTGAGAACTAAGTCTTAAATTTATGTTGGTTTCAGTTTCACAATAGGAAGAACAAATTTTATGAATAATTTGTGTGTTGTGTCAGTTCTATTTTATTATCTTTGATTTAAGGGTCAGGGTAGGCATTAGCCTATTAGTTAAATCGATTTATTGAATCTCTACAATGCACGATGCCGTGACCCAGACAATGGGAATACCAAGTGAATACAACACAGTCCCCATCCTCAAAGAGATCGCAATCAGTTGGAGTGGAAAGAGGTGGAGAAATAAAAACGTAAGCTATTTTAATTAGTCTTCAGTATAATCATTACTAAAAGAAAGGATGAGCAATGTGCTTTGGGGATCCCAATGAGGATCTTGATGAATTAATGCTGGGCAGAGAAGGACAAAAAGGCACTCAAGGGAGAGGGAGCAGTGGGAACAAACTGATAGGTATATGAGCCAATGGAGCAGAGTGTGAAAGGGAAATGGTGAGGGATAGGACAAAAAGTTGTCTGGGTCCAGATCTCCAAGGATCATTAGTGCCATGCAAAGGAGTGGGGACTTTACTGTAGAGGTCAAGAGGAGACATTGAAGGACTTAAATGGGAATTGCCTAAGATCATGTCTGAAAGTAACAGAATATATATGTTTGGGGGCAAGGAGGCTGTTAAAAGAAGTTTACAAGACTCTGGTCACATATTAGAAAGTAGGAAGTTTTTTAAAACATGCCTATGTGCTAACCCATGTCAGAGCATTTACAAGTATCTGGAGGTGGTCTCAGACAACGGGATGGTTTCAAAGTTCCCCCAGATGGTTCCAATGAACAGCCAGAAATGTGACCTCCAGGGACTCCACCAATCAATGAGAAGATGTCCCTGTTTTAAAACAACGATAATGGAGATGAAGAAAAAAGGAAAGAGGAGACCAATGAAAGAGATATTGCTAATGTAGAACTGAAAAGGCTCTGGTTGAATGGATATGAGAGTTGAGAGAAATTCAAGAGAAGGGTCAAATGATGGTTAGGTGATGGTGTCTCTCATTGCCCATGGAGAGCCCCAAAACAGGAAGAGGTTTTGAGAAGGATGATCATGAGCTGGGGCTCAAGCATACGGAATGTGAGGCCCTCAGAGGACATGGAAGATGGTGTCTATTAAAAAACTGCAGGTAGAGAAATGGAGTTGAGGTAAGAAGTGGAAGCATGAAGAGATCTTTGATCACATACCCCATCTGATGGACTTGCAGACAGAATGCACATTGACTCAGTACTCCTTATGTGCCCAGAACTATTAGCATGCCACATTTCATTTCCCAGGGCTTCCCTAATATCTCAGTTGGTAAAGAACCTACTTGCAATGCAGAAGAGCCCAGTTCAATTCCTGGGTCTGGGTCAGGAAGATCTACTGGAGAAGGGATAGGCTACCCAGTATTCTTGGAATTCCCTGGTGACTCAGCTGGTAAAGAATCTGCCTGCAATGCAGGAGACCGGGATTCAATCCCTGGGTTGGGAAGATCTCCTGGAGAAGGGAAGGGCTACCCACTCCAGGATTCTGGCCTGGAGAATTCCATGGACTTTATAGTCCATGGGGTCACAAAGAGTCAGACATGACTGAGCAACTTTCACTTATCATTTCCCAGGTAACTGTGGAATAATGAAAAGAAATTACTTGGGAAAGCTTACCTTTCAGAGACAAACCTTCATAAGCACAAATCTTTATGTTGGCTGTTCATTAGAGTCACTGTCAGGACTTTTTAAAACCTTGATGCCCAGGCCACATGCCAGACCAGTTAAGTCAGAATCACAGCTAGTGGGAAACAGGCAACAGTAGTTTCTAAAACTCCCCAGGGGCTTCAGATGAGTAGTCAAGGTGGAGGACCACCGTATTACAGAACTCTATTGCTGAAATACCATCACTTCTATGATGGAAGGCAGTGCCAACCAGAATCCCCTAGCCTGGGTAACCCACACATATGTGTGAAGCCCTGCTTATACACAAAAAGATCCATTTCAGGAAATAACTGAAAAGTGGGGGCTAATTTTAACCACTCTATATTTTGCAGGCATACATTTCAAGCATCTATGTGTATTGAATTCTTCAACGACTTAAGCCTGAACTATTATAGACCCTATTTAAAATCTAGAGAGGATGATTCCTTTTCTGAAAACAATGCTAAAATGTTTCCAGCTCTTACACTCAGAGATTGACTGTAACTTAATTCTGCTTCGATCTAATTTCTTTTTAAAAATCCTATTGTATATACCCTTGACTCTATATGTCTTGCAATGGCCTTTGGCCAAAAGCAATAAAATTCTGACCTGAAGATATATAATAAGAAGTGCTCTGTTGTTCTTTCCCTAGCACCCTAATAAAAACCACAGCTCTATGAGAAAAAGTCTTTACACTCCTTTTATGACGCCAAGTCAGTGGCATTTCCCCAGGTTGATGGCAAGAGTGTTAAAAACATAGAAAAAGCAAGCAGTGACACAGAATTCTCCTCTCTGTGCATTTTTCCTAGAACTAGACTGTGCCTAGGTCCTGCTGAAGGGAGGGATCTTTAACCACTTTTTTATAAATCTTGGGACTTCCCTGGCAGTCCAGTGGTTAGGACTCCTAGCTACCAGTGCAGGGGACATGGTTCAGTCCCTGGTCAGGGAACAAAGATCCCACATGAAGCATGGCCAGAACAAAAAGTCTTCCCCAAGCTGCTCACCCAATCCATAGCCAGTAAGCCAGTAATGTGGGACCCAGGGGCACCTAAGACATGTAGGATTAATAGTGGCTAAGACTTCTAGTAAGACGGATAGACCTGAAATGGCCTTTTGAGATCAATTTCACCCTATCCTTATACGCATGTCCAAGTGAGGTCCAGAGAGTGGCAAGACCTTGTACAGAGTCCCACAGGATCAGAACCCAGTCCTCCTAAGGCTTCACCCCTCTTCCTTCTATTTGGATTGAAGTATATCTCAGACATCCAGAAAGACAGCAGGACCTAGCTCTAGAGAGGAGTTCACCCCAGTGATGATGATCACAATGATGATGGCCACTGCTGAATCTGAAGCACACAATTCTGGGCAGGACCCCAAGCTCCTAGTTGTGATTCTAGAGCTCTTCTTCTAAAGCCAGAGTCACCTCACCTCCACTGGACAGAAACTCAGGCCTCCACATGTTAAGTGACCTGCTTTCCAAGTGGCTGAAAGCTGACACTCAGGCCCACTTTGCTGTCCTCATGATCCGATGGCCTGGAGACACTAGCAGAGCAGAATGAGGTGGGGATTCTGCCACACATGAGCTGTGTGACCTTGGTGAATCACCACCTCTTAGAGCTTCAGCTTCCCTATCCAGAAAATGGGGAGAATCATAGCACATGCTCCAAAAAGCTGGAGGATCACAGCAGAACAGTGCTTCCCCACTGGGGGCACCTTGGCTCCGCCCACTAGAGGACAAAGTCTGGAGATGTTTTCGGTTATCAGGACTGGGCAGGGACTGCTATGGGCATCTAGTGGGTGAAGATCGTTGATCCTCTCAATATCCTACAAGGCACTTGACTGTTTCTCACAACAAAGAGTCATCTAGCCCCAGATATTAACAGAACACAGCACAGCTACTGAACATGTCGGTGTTCAGTAAAGGACGGTCCTTTTCCCTTTCCCTTGGTCCTACAGGCAAGCTCTTGGTGTACAGAGGACTTGCTTACAGAAACCAAACTCCTGGCTTGGTCTGCAGAAATTTCTTTTCTCCACCCACACAAGCGAATGTTCAACTGAGATCCCCAAGCAAGGATTGTAAACTACACCAATCAAACATATGTCCTAAAAAGCCATTTTGCCCCAAACAGAAACCAATTTCTGCAGAAATAAACACCTCTACTAGTTTTCAGTTGGGCCGTTTCCCTGCCTTGTCACCCAATTCCTCTGTAAGACACAGCTATGGCGTTTACTCCAAAATTAGGCACCAGGCTCTGAAAACTTGACTCTGGAAGAAAACAGGACCCAGAGACTAGTGAGAGATCAGCTGGGAAAATCCAGTTTTTTTCGCCCAGTTTTATTTATTTATTTATTTATGGCAGGTCACCTATTGTGACTCAGACAGTAAAGAATCTGCCTGCAATGCAGAAGAACTGGGTTTGATCCCTGGGCTGGGAAGATCCCCTGGAGAAGGTAATGGCAACCCACTCCAGTATTCTTGTCTGAGAAATCCCATGGATTGAAGAGTCTGGTGGGCTACACTCCATGGGGTCACAAAGAGTTGAACACGACTGAGCAACTGACACTCACAAGTTTAGTTGCTCCGTGGCACATGGGATCTTCCTGGATCAGGGATTGAACCCATGTCGCCTCCATTCTTTACCAATGAGCCACTAGAGAAGGATTTCCCCAGGGGAGGATTTCTTGAAATAAAATGCACCTGAAGACAACTCTACCAAGTTTCTCCATGTGAAGTTTCAGCCTAACTACCTCAGATTAAGGGGCTTCCCAGGTGGCTCACTGGTAAAGAATCTGACAGCAATGCAGGAGTCACAAGTTCAATCCCTGGGTCAGGAAGATCTCCTGGATAAGGAAGGGGCAAACCACTCCAGTAATCTTGCATGGGATAATCCCATGGACAGAGGAGCCTGGTGGACTCTATAGCACATGAGGTCACAAAGAGTCAGACACAACTTAGCAGCTAAACAACCACTCAGAATAAACACTGAGATTTTAGACACTAGAACTTGTGTCAACTTGTCTTGAGCCACCAGTATCAATTTTTTCAGTCATGTCTTCAAGGTGTGCGTCTGTGTGCCTGTGTGTGTGTTTGCCGAAAGCAACAGGTCTTAACACATTTAGTATGAAGCCTATTGTTTAGAACTGGCTCGTCTTCACTTTCCACAACAGTAGGGAATTCTTCCAGGTATGTGGGAGGCAGGCTGCTTGGAGCCATTATAATGCTTATTCCCGGCATGATCTCCTTCATTAAATAATCTTTTAATGCAACATTAATAGTAATTACAAGATTATAGTTCAAAATATTTGATAACAGCCCACTATGGAGCTGAAATGTTACTGTTCTTTTCTCTAAAGAAGTCAGCAGGAAGTGGGCCTCCTGCACAGCACTGCCGACGCAGTACCCAGATACTGAATTCGTTCCTCCTGAACGAACAGACGGCTTCCCCTCTTTCCCTGGGCTGGGAAGATCCCCTGGAGAAGGTAATGGCAACCCACTCCAGTATTCTTGTCTGAGAAATCCCATGGATTGAAGAGTCTGGTGGGCTACACTCCATGGGGTCACAAAGAGTTGAACACGACTGAGCAACTGACACTCACAAGTTTAGTTGCTCCGTGGCACATGGGATCTTCCTGGATCAGGGATTGAACCCATGTCGCCTCCATTCTTTACCAATGAGCCACTAGAGAAGGATTTCCCCAGGGGAGGATTTCTTGAAATAAAATGCACCTGAAGACAACTCTACCAAGTTTCTCCATGTGAAGTTTCAGCCTAACTACCTCAGATTAAGGGGCTTCCCAGGTGGCTCACTGGTAAAGAATCTGACAGCAATGCAGGAGTCACAAGTTCAATCCCTGGGTCAGGAAGATCTCCTGGATAAGGAAGGGGCAAACCACTCCAGTAATCTTGCATGGGATAATCCCATGGACAGAGGAGCCTGGTGGACTCTATAGCACATGAGGTCACAAAGAGTCAGACACAACTTAGCAGCTAAACAACCACCTCAGAATAAACACTGAGATTTTAGACACTAGAACTTGTGTCAACTTGTCTTGAGCCACCAGTATCAATTTTTTCAGTCATGTCTTCAAGGTGTGCGTCTGTGTGCCTGTGTGTGTGTTTGCCGAAAGCAACAGGTCTTAACACATTTAGTATGAAGCCTATTGTTTAGAACTGGCTCGTCTTCACTTTCCACAACAGTAGGGAATTCTTCCAGGTATGTGGGAGGCAGGCTGCTTGGAGCCATTATAATGCTTATTCCCGGCATGATCTCCTTCATTAAATAATCTTTTAATGCAACATTAATAGTAATTACAAGATTATAGTTCAAAATATTTGATAACAGCCCACTATGGAGCTGAAATGTTACTGTTCTTTTCTCTAAAGAAGTCAGCAGGAAGTGGGCCTCCTGCACAGCACTGCCGACGCAGTACCCAGATACTGAATTCGTTCCTCCTGAACGAACAGACGGCTTCCCCTCTTGAAAAGGTAATATATGAATGGGGCAATACCCAAAGCACTGTAGCTGTTTTTGGAAAATACACACACACACACACACACACACACACACACACACACACACACGTGACACAGCCATGGACACAGACACATGGAGATAAGGAATTATTTCTCCTTTCCATACCTTTATGCCCACCATCCCTAACTTAAAACTTTTTCATGGAAAAGTACATCAATCCATCATACCTTTAAAAATATTTTATTTCTTTGGCTACACCATGCCGGGTCTTAGTTGTGACACACAGATCTTCCATCTTCCTTGCAGTGTCTGAGATCTTTAGCTGTGCCATGCAGGAACTTAGTTGTGGTATGCAGGATCTAGTTCCCTGACCAGGGATCAGACCCGGGACTCCTGCATTGGGAGCACAGAACCTTACCCACTGGACTACCAGGGAAATTGTACTTTCAAATGTCTTAAAGCATCCTCTCTCTTACCATCATACTGTCTCAACAGGACCATTTTCTCATTCAAGATGCTGTTTTTGAGGAAATGAACAGAACTCAGTGTTCATCTATTGTGCAGCAGTCCTTCTTTCTTAGTGATGTGTATAAATGTGAGAAAAATCGAGTTTAACAGTTGCCTATTTAACTTTGATGAACATGAACTGGCGGAAGAACCTCACAACAGAACCCTGTGCCTGATTTATCCTCCCCTTGCTCTGCTTCACTGACTGCCCCGAGCTGCACCCATGGCTTGCCACCTGGTGGAGTTGCCAGCTGCTGGTGTGGCCACGGCTAGGTGCACCTTCCACCATGGAATCCTTCTATCTCATTTTAATGTCCATTTCTGGAAGGACAACAGTACATCCTTCCTCTCCTTCCAGCCAATGCTTGCCCAGAGACATGTTCTTAGCCCAGGTCTCCCCAAGATCCTGGATCATCACTGGAGGATTCTGGAAATGAATCTTTCCCCAGGTATTGGATGGATGGGACTCACTGATCTTGCCCACATGAAGTGAGGTGTCAGGGAGGCACAGAACCCAGCACTCAACAACAGTTCAACCTTCTGAAATGTGACAGGGAGGTCCTTATTCAGGAACAATTGGCTCTGGCAGAGCTGGATGAGGAAACCAATCACTGTGCCAACCTTCGTTTTACTGTTTCAATGGACATGACTTGGGCAAACTCCGGTAGATAAGAGAAGGACAGGGAAGCCTGGAGTGCTGCAGTCCATAGGGTTGCAAAGAATCAGACATGACTGAGTGACTGAACACCACCACCACTCCATCAGCTGCTATATTTTTGGAGAGATGTACATCTACCAAGGGACAGCCAAGTGAACAATCTGAACTCTGCTTGTGATCTATCCTGGTGTCCCTGTAAGAGGGTAAAACCTTCATTTCACCCTGCCAACACGAGCCACATGGCTGCTGAAGGATGCCTGAATTCTGTCACTGGGTCCTATTTCCCAGATGCTCTGCCATGAACAAATCTGAACTCCATCCAGGTGTAAATTAATCAACTTCATGCTCTCCATATCTTAAGATTTCTTACAGATGAAGATAAAATTTCCCAAATGAGGGCTCATTATACTGAGGTGTCCAAATCTTACAAACAAAAGCCATCAATACTGGGCTTTATTCATTTTATTGAACTGTGTTGAAAGAAACAGGATATTTATAGGGCTCTTTAATCTATTTCATTCTACTTTATGTTCCCAGGTTGATCTCTATGTAATATCAGGTTGTAGTAAAGAAGTATCTTAGACATAACAATGGATCCAAGAAGGATGGCAGCCCCCTAAGTGACTCAAGACATAAATTCCAAGATAACTGTAATACTATGGCTGAAGTGTTTGTGTGTGTGTGTATCATTGACTCCCAGTAGACTCAGATGTACATAAGTTGCCATAATTCTCTATAGTTTATCAAAACTTTCCCATTATTCTAACCATCCCACATTCCTGGATATTCTAACAAATTTCTCTGCAGTTGCATAAACTCAGTCTGATCCAGTCTCTTCAGATGCTCTGTTTTGTTTTTCACCATGCCACACGACACGTGGGATCTTAGTTCCCTAACCAGGGATCAAACTCTCGACCCCTGCATTGAAAGAATGGAGTCTTAACCACTGGACTGCAGGGGAAGTCTGACGTTGTCTTTTTTAATCCAGTCTCTCTTAGATCTTCCAGATTCTCCCTACTCACCTTCTCTTAAAGATGGTGTGTAAGAGGGCTGAGGGTTATACGATACTATGCATATTTGTTTCCTATACTGTGTAACAAAATACCACAACCTCAGTGGCTTAAAACAACACACATTCATCATCTGTCTCTGTGAGTTAGAGGTCTGGGTACTGCCTAACTAGGTCCTCTGGTCAGCATCTCACAAGTCTACAGTTAAGCTGTTCCTTAAGCTGCAGCTGAGGTTTCTCATCTCTAGGCTCAACTGGGGAAGGATCGGCTTCCAAGATCACTCGGACTGTCACCAGAATTTATTTCTCTCTGGCAGGACAATTGATGACAGCTTGCTTCTTCAAAGTTAGCAACAGGGCTAAGAGACTAGAGACAGTTTGCAAGATGAAGTCTTACATAATGTAGCCTGATTACAGCCATGACATCACTTGATTGTTGACATGATGGGAGCGGCTTCCCATCACCGTTCTGTTGGTTAGAAGCAAGTCACAAGACCCCACCCCCACCACACTCAGGTGGTGAACCAGCAGCTGGGACACAGGGGGACCATCTTAGAGCCTCATATTCATGATGGCAGTAGCAAAGAAAGAGTCTGGGGTCCATACAGTGTCCCCCAGATCCTAGCAAGTATATCTAGCAGAGAACTGTGCTCTGCTCCTTGGCCTGATGACATCTGCTCATGTAGAGTGAGCTCCATCTGACAGTTTGGGGCAACTAACTCACATCCATAGTCATTTTCCTCCAAACTGGGTTCCTCATTCAGAGAGTCAGTTCTGTTCTAACTCCAGGCATCCTCGGCCTGACCTCACTCCCTAGCTCGGGTATAGCAATCTTCAGTTTCCACAGTCAGTCCACGGGGATTCTGGTCTGACTGCCTTCCTCGGCTAGTGCTGCACTGTTCCTCCCTCAGCATGTTGGCTGTGGCCCTGGGGAGCCCTTCCACCAGACATCTGAGGCCTCCGGAAGCTACAACAAGAATACCTTGACCCTCTACCTCCTGAGGTTTCCAGACTCCTCCATACCAATCAGAGACTTCTAGATACCCACCTTACTCTAACCTGCATTCCCAGAGAGTGGGAAAGCAAAGACCCTCACATCGAACTCCTTTCTCCCCTCCCCTCTCCTTTCCCCACCAGGACCAGAAGGAAAAGGTTTTCTACTTCTTTTCTCATATCCTGAGTTCTATTTTGAGAATATAGTAAACATCCATGATCCAGTCAGCTGTGACCAGTTTGTCATATGTTAAATGAGAGCTAAAGTGATTTAGGAAATCATTTTCTCTCTCAACAGAGCAGGGCTTTCAAAACAATGCTTTTTCTCTGGTTTTAAAATAGTCAATTTTGAGACTTAAAGCTGATCAACAACCTCTTTGCTTTGGGCAGGTTGGGCCCTCTCCCTTGAGGCAATAAACCTCATGACTGACTCAGTCTTGGAAGTAAAAATTTGAAAGAGGAATGATTTAAGGGAAAAATAAAAATATATTCACAGAAATATACACATGCATGCATGCACACACAATCCAAAATGTTAAATATTAATAGATAAAGGTGGTTGGTAGAGTAATCCTTTCAAAACTGATTTCACAATGAAGTGCTAGAACCCCATTGTGTTGAAATGCTCTAGAAAAGAGCTCATCTAATTAGTGATTACACTGCCCCTATTTTGATCCCTCCAGTCTTCATAGTGCTGGGTTGAGACCTGAGCCAGTCAGGCCCCTAGACCTGTCTTTTCCGATCATGTGCAGCCTTTTCTGGTTACCCAAGAAGGCTGAAAATACATTAATGCAGTCTAGTTGTTCCATGGTGTGAAAAAGTTGAGGAAGTACTGCTCTAGAATTCCATTTCTAGGACAGACCCCTACAACAGCTGAATATTAAACGTGGTAATATCCATTTGTTCTTTTACAATTTGTTTTGTGAGAACAGGCTTTAATCATATATATCCTGCTTCTAGGTTTGATTTCCAGTTGTGAGCGGTAGGCTGCTCTCCACCATTTGCATTTTCTCTTGGTTTTCTTAGTTGGTCATTGTGGCAGTAACAGTGTGTGGAATGATTTTTCCTTTATACAAAACTAAGTAGACCATATAATAACATCACCCGTGATGCTGGCCTCATCACCAGTGAAAGTGAAAATGTTAGTTGCTCAATCGTGTCCAACTCTTTGCAACCCTATGGACTGTAGCCCACCAGGCTCTTCTGTCTGTGGGATACTCCAGACAAGAATACTGGAGTGTGTAGCCATTCCCTTCACCAGGAGATCTTCCTAACCTCGGGATTGAACCTGGGTCTCCCACACTGCAGGCAGATTCTTTACCACCTGAGCCACCTGGAAAGCTGCCAGGGAAGCATCACTACTGGGTTCTTTCCAAACACAGTAAAGTGAGCTGAAGATCCAGGCTGGCTAGAGTGGGCTGGGAGTGGTGCCACTGGGGGTCATGGGCAGGCACTACTGGATCTTGTTGCCTATCATAGGAACCTCTTCTCTTTGACCTCCACCTTCAACGCTTTTGCTCTGTTTTCTGTCTCCCCGACTACTTCCAGCCTTACAGTGACACTACTGAGTCCCAGTCTAGCCAAGCAGGACTATGGGGAAGCACCACCATTGTGTCAGCAGCTGGCACGAACACTTCTGCAGAGCCAGGACAATGACTCATGGTTGTGATAATAGAACCTTATGAGTCTAGTCTTTGACAGGATGTGGTGCACTCTGCAAACACTCCCACGTGGGCCTTCTGAATCTGGAGCCAGGATGTTCAGCAAAGGGTAGCATTTAAGGAGAAATCCATTTATTGACTCTGTGTGTACAATAATGAATGAAAAAGTACCTCCTCCCCTCAACATCCACTTGTGTGCACGCACACACACACATGATAGGATTTGGGGCTGAAACATGAAGCAGTTGTGCTCATTTTAAAGGAAGTTTTACCAAAAAGAGTACAAACATCCTAGAG
This sequence comes from Madoqua kirkii, assembly GCA_006408675.1. NCBI lineage: Eukaryota > Metazoa > Chordata > Mammalia > Artiodactyla > Bovidae > Madoqua > Madoqua kirkii. The sequence goes on from SJYC01119945.1 coordinate 20,599, forward strand.
CATGGGGAGTCTCATAACTTGACTCGTCTCTAATATCCATACCCCACTCCCCATGTTCACCATGGCATGGAGCTTAATGCTGCCTAGAAATCACTTCAGAATCTCACACCCCCTAAATAAATGAAAAACAGGATAGGGCTTTCATGAAAGGAAAAAAAATCCAAATCAAAGCAATCCAGCTGCCCAGATCCCAGGGAGCTCATAATGATAGTCATTCCTACAGGAAGCAGTAGACGGAAATCTTTTTAAAATGATAATTTATTTGCTATATACATATCATTGAGGATGAGGAATTCTTTCTGCATGAAAACCCAGCAAGTGGCACCTCATTAAACAGGACCTAGACTTAATCTAACTTGGAACAGATAAAACAGAAAGGATTCATATGAAGCTCTCCAGCCTGGGGGCTTAATCTCAGAGCTACAGAGTATAATGAATGAATTAAGTAGGGCAAGTGATTAACAACAAAGACGTGATCATGTATTATTTTTTAAGCTGAAATATTATTGAATTTAGAGTAACATATTCATTGTTTACAGACAGGGTCAGGCTGTGATTTTTCTGAAAGAGACAAAAGGAGAGAGGATCGTGGATGGAAGCGGACTCTAAAAAGGAAACATGAGTAATTTCCAATCTTTCAGAGTACAGCACCCTATCTTGTTATTTTATTTGATGCCCCACTTATCTCCTCTCTCAAAAAATGCTGTGTGATTATTTAAGAAGTACAGCCATTGAAAACTCATTCTGTAACATGAAGAGGGTAAAAAAAGTCACTAGGTTCCAGAAGTTAATCGGAGACAGTTGGGGATATCAGCCAATGAAAGATGGAAATGTCTCTGCTAATATTGAGATACAGCCATGACACCGAGAAAACAGTGAAGGGAGCCATCTTAAAAAGTAAAAAATAAAAACAGCAAACCAATGCAAGTTATTTTGGTGACTATATGAGGCTAATCATCTCAGTAGGAGAAAAAGAGCAGTCAGTTTGTACATTGAACTTTGGTTGTTTGCACATCAAATAGCTAGTTCATTTATTTTTTCACCATCCTTGCTTTTTGTTTTTTTATAACAAAAAGCACATATATGATCATCAAAACTGATTTCTTCTTATTTGGGGCCCCCAAAACTAGATACGTAATACTCTTTTTTTGACCTCATGGTTGGATAGACAAAGGAATAGGTAAATGAATGAAGGAAGAACTATGCCTTCTACATGAGTAGAAGTGCTTGCTTTGTTGAGTCACATCTATTTCAGTATGTCTTAAATTTTCCCACTAAAGTGCCCTAGCTGCAGAAGGATCTAACTGCATTTTCCTGTGATGACAACAGCAACAAGCATGAACTATTATGAAGTATCCTATTTTGACCTAAGCTTCCATACAAATTTTGCTTTCACCTATTTAACAAATATTTATTGAAAGCTTTGTGTATGGATGGATTCAGAATATGTCTATGTCTGAGCGTTATTCTTTCTACAGACTTGAGTTTGAAAATGTTTCATGTCTACTTTCCTCACACATGATTCACATAGATGTCTCAAACCCTTTGCAGAAATATTCATTGAAATGTTTTCAATGAAAGAGTTTAAATAAATGTTTTAAAAATAATTACTGGTTAAGTGAACATTTTATCTCTGTCCATGAAAGCCAGCAATGGGGACTGTGTACACATACTGTACCATCACGTGTGGAACAAGAAAATGTCTGCCAGATAATCCTATTCATTGACTTGATATGCACAAATTCAGGGCAGTCCCTTACTCTGAGGGGCTAACCGGTACCAGGCAATACTCATGCTGATCAATTTCTCTCTCCTAGGATACTGAATAAAAAGTCAAAGTGCTCAAGAAGAGAGGTGCCCAAAACTCCAGAAGGAGAGAAACACTCCTCATTGTGCTTCAGGCCCACAGCTGGTGGGGGCTTGGCACGTTTGGGCAGAAATGTTCTGTAACCAGGCTAAGATCTAGTCACCCCAAAGTGACATGCTCCTTCCAGCGAACCTGCTGAGTTAGATTACACATTCTTCCAGAGAAGTGTTCCTGCTTTCGGTTATGTCCCCAGTGCACCTGATCCTGGGTTCTGACACAGTCTTGACTCCATGAGTCCTACTGTTTATTGCCAAAAAGATGCAGGAAGCAGTTTGAAGAGCTGCATCCCTGAGGGCGTGGAAAAAGCACTGATTTATTCTGCTGTGCTTTCTATTCTGGGTAATTCAAGTCAGCTAATGTTTACCACCAACTCACTATGTGCCAAGCTGTTCTAGGCACTATAGTGCCTCTTCTCAAGCTTTAATAAGATTCACCCAGAGATTCTCTAAAAGCAGATTCTGTTTCAGTACTTCTGGGGTGAGATCTGGGATTTCACATCCCTAGTGAGTATCCAGGGGAGAGCCAGTGCTCCTGGGCCTTGGACCACACTTTGAGTGAAAGTGAACGTGTTAGTCACACAGATGTGTCTGACTCTTTAGGACTTCATGGACTATAGCCCATCATGACCCTCTGTCCATGGGATTTCCCAGGCAATAATCCTGGAGTGGGTTGCCATTTCCTTCTCTAGGGGATCTTCCCAACCCAGAAATCAAACCTGGGTCTCACATTGTAGGCAGATTCTTTACCATCTGAGCCACCAGGGAAACCCCAAATAAGAAGATATTGGGCTGGCCAAAAACTTTGTTTGGTGTTCTCCATAAGATCGTGTGGAAAAAACCTGAGCAAACTTTTTGGCCAACCCAATAAATACAAAGCATTCCTTACCTTGGGCTTCCCTGGTGTCTCAGTGGTAAAGAGTCCTTCTGCCAATGTAGGAGACACGTGTTCAATCCCTGGGTTGGGAAGAACCCCTGGAGCAGGAAACAGCAACTCACACTAGTATTCTTGTTTGGGAAATCCCCTGGACAGAGGAGCCTGGCGGACTAGAGTCCATGGGGTCACAAAGAGTTGGACACGACTTAGCGACTGAGCATGGATACTTTCCTTACCTTCAAGGCATGTATAATTTAGTTGGCTGGGATGGGGGAAGCTTAAGCATGAAGGCGTGTAATATGAGGAAGATCATGCTGGGCAGTTCTCGCACAAAGATTCTGAGAGATCCAGTTGAGGAATGGGAAAATTGTGATACTGAGTGAGACGACTGAGTGACTAAGAGAGGATGTGAATAGGTATGTGTGTATTGGGAGTTGGGGAGTGAGTAAGCAAGTATCATTGTGGGAGGTATACAACATAACCTTGAGGGATGATTGGAATTCTAACAGGTGAACACATGGGAATAAGTATCAGCCAAGATCACAATAAGAGCAGACACATAAATGCAAGACAGTGCCAGGTGTGTTTAAAGAAGGGTCAATATTCCTGTATGGATGGTGCAGAGAAGTAACTGGAAATATAACAGGATAGGAATCGAGGACCAGGTGGTAAAATGCTTCGAAGATCATAATGAATGGTCTGTACTTATTTTGATAGCCCATAGGCAGCCCTTGAAGGTTTTCTGGCAGGAGAGTGACAATATGACACCTCTTGTTTAGGAAAATTTGGCAATGGCTACAGAATTAGAGCTGTGGTCCCTGGCTCAGCCTCATCTTCCTCATTCTAGAACTTGTGAGAACTGAAGGCCTGCTGCAGGCTCACTGACTTAGAAAAGCTGGGGGTCGAGCCAGCCCTCTGTCTGAACAAGCCTTCCAGGGGATTCTGATGCACTTCAAAGTGTGAGAACCATGAGATTAGAGCAACAGATCACATTCAGAGCTGCAAGCTAGAATCACAAAATGTAACGAAAAGTTAGTCCAGGGATAAGTTCCCTAACTAGAGCCATTTTCTGGGACAGAAAACATTGGCTAGGGTGACTCCTCTGGGAGTCCAATGGTAAAGAATACGCCTACCAATATAGGGGACACAGGTTTGATCCCTGGTTCTGGAAGATTCCACATGCCATGGGGCAAGTAAGCCCATGCACAACAGCTACTGAGCCTGTCTAGAGCCCATGCTCTGTAACAAGAGAAGCCACCACAGTGAGAAGCCTCAGCACCAGAACTAGAGAGCAGCCCCTACTCGCCCCAACTGGAGAAAAGCCCTGCCAGCAATGAAGACCTGCTGCAGGCAAAAATAAATAAATTTTTTTAAAGAAAATATTGGCTATGAAATACGTTGCAGAGGAAGGCCTTTCATATAAGACTGGGCAACCTGCATATAAATAAGGGAGAAATTCAAAGACTGTTTCAAGGATTCAAGGAAGAGAGAGCATGCATGCCAAGTCACATCAGAAGCTCCATTGGAGTGAGGACCATGTTTCATCTTTTCTTACTGTTGTATTATAACCCCTAGATTATCTGATACACAGTAGGTATTCATTAAATATTTGCTTAAGTTAATATACATCTGAACATTCTTAAACTGTGAAGTGAGCTGGATTCTAGACCTGAAAGTAAGAAAAACCTGAGTTCCACTTCTGGAGGGGACCTTAACTGTCCTATCTGACAACATCTAAAACCCAGTGTAGTACCTAGTATATAACAAATTTATAATAATAATATTGATTAATTAATTAAATGAGAGATAACACTAGTTTAATAGGTACTAGTGTTGTATTTATAATAATAATATTGATTAATTAATTAAATGAGAGGTAACAGTAGTTTAATAGGTACCAGTGTTGTAGGAAACTTATCTTGGGAGGGAAGAGACCCAAGTGTGTTTGAATATAGAAGGGAAGAAAGGCTGAAAGTGAAAGAGACTTGTGAGAGATATAATAAAACGAGGTTCCAGAGGAGGCAGGAGAGACAAGATCAAGAACACAACAAGAGGTGTTAACTTGCAAGAAAAAGGCACTATAATTTGAGAGTTGCAAATTAAGAGGAAGGTAGACTTCTGCTTTTGCAACACTGTGAATAAGAGACTCTAAATAGCCCTCCTACTTCAAAACTCCTAAATGCTGGATGAATTATAACAATATATTTTCAAATGCATTGCTGAGCTCACAGGAAAATAATGGAAACCCAAGCCGGTGGAGTAGGGGAAGGACAATGGGAAGGGGAAGAGGGGAGATGGGGATGAAGAGAGGCAGGGGAGGGCAGGAGGAGCTGGAAATAGGAGGAGGAGAAATCTGAAACCAGAGCAGAGGAGCATGCCCATAGGTCCCAGTGTGACAAGAAACCAGCAACCGAGAATTTTAGGAGCTGGAAATGAGTTTGAATCCTTGGGCTTAGGCAAATGGAAAAACTGCACTGAGATCCTTACTTAAACCTGACCCTCCTGAAGGCACACCCTCATCAGTGAAAGGCAGTCCAGAAATAAAACCTGGTAGCCTGCAGAGCAAGCCCACAGGGAAACCCTTCTTCACCTCAGTAACAGATGAACAGAAATCAATAATAGCAGTAGGAGTCTCTACCATACACCAAGACTTTGTGTCTAGAGATCTGCTTTAGAAGGAATTGAAATTTTAATTTATTCAACCACCATGATTGCAAAACACCAAGCCTTAAAGTTATTTCAGTATAGTAGCACCTTGGTTAACCAGCAAAAGCACATAAATCATCTATGATTGAAGCTTCCTCAACCCAGATCTACAGGAGGCTCAGCTAAACAGAAACACACAATAATAATCACCAACACACAAGGAACAAGTCACAGTGACCAAGAGTCAGAAGAAACAAGAAAGAACAAAGTTAAACCTTTAAGGAGTCTAAATATTACTAAAAGGGAAAATATACAATAACATGAATCTTCAAAAAACAACACAGAAGCAAAAAATGAAAGAAAATCAGACTAACGACAATGAACATGAAGATATGAGAATTTAAAACAGAATTAAAAATAAATACAACCATTTATATAAAGTCTTAATGGGTGGTTTAAGGAACAGATTAAATATAGCTAAAGATATAAATGATAAACTAAAACAATGATTGGAAAAAATATCTATACTATAGCACAGAGAAAATATGAAAGAGAAGATAAGAGTTCTGAAATACAGTATAAAAAGGTTTAGCCTAAGTCTACTCTGAGGGGAAAACTAGAAAGAATGGAGGAGAAGCAATGTCTGAAAAATAATGGTTGAGAATTTTCTATAACTAGAAACTCTAATCCACAGATTCTAGAAGCACAACGACTCTTAAGTAGGAAAAAAAAAAAGAGAGAAAGAGAGAAAAATCTATGCCCAGACACATCACAGGACAAAGAGAAATCTTTTAAAGAAACTAGAGAAATACCAACAATGGAAGCCAGAGGAGAGTAATAAAAATTTCAACATGCTAAAAAGTGCCTTACCCAGAAAAATATATTACAAGAATGAAGGGGAAATAAAGACATTTAAAAATAAACCAAAACTGAATTTACCACCAGCAGAGAGAGATTC
>SJYC01119947.1:0-17170 GCA_006408675.1 Madoqua kirkii
AAAAAAAAAAAAAAAAACCCAAATCATTTAATAAAAGAGCTTTGAGAAAGCAGGCAATGTAAGGACAACAGACAAGTGAGAGACTATCTTTAAGTAGATGACAGTAAAATTGAATGGGTTGTTTTTTTTCTTTCAGCTTAGACATGTTTATTTAATTACACACATATCTATTTTAACACACTAGTGTGTTACCACATCATAACATTTCCAATTCAAACTGAGAATTGTCGGGACTATGGTTTAGCACTTCACAAAACAACTGCATATCAACCCATTCAGGCAAACTATGACCTATTACTTTCACAGTAACCCAGAGACTCCACACCCCAAAATGCTAGGACATAGAATAATATAAGACCTCAAAGGGGAAAAAAGAGAAGACTGCCAGAAATTAAAACACATGTTTCCCCAAAGCCATTGAGATGTACATAGACAGGAACACAAGTTTGTGAATACAGTTCACTTACAAGAGATGGCACAGGCATGGTCCTAACAGCCCTGGAATAGAAAACATTTCTCTATGGAACTGGACTATCTCCCTATCTGTAAACTCGATGCTCTAACATTTTGACTACCATGTGTAACCTTTTTATTAACATTCAACAATCTTTGAAAATAATTGCCTTCTCCCAATAAGGAATCTGTTCAAAAGCAATCAGGTTAAATAGTTATTTCCCATTCCACCACAACCCAGAATAAAGGCCCTTCCTATAATGCACACGCTGGGAGAACTGAGTTCTGAGTAAGGGGCTTTCCTACATAGTCATGTTAACACTGCCTTGTGTAGCACTCAGCCCCAAAAGGATGATGTACACTTACAACACATTCTTCACCATATGCCAAGACCTTAAATCATCTGAATCAAAAACAACTGCTTTCCTGAGGTAATATCAACTATTAATCACACTATCAATGAAAGATAGTCAGCAAATCATATTTCCCCACTTTCTCTTCTAATCAGAGAATCCTTTAAAAAGGCATTTAGAAAATTACGCTCAGTTAACAAAACAAAAAAGTCTGAAAGCTGAAAAGGAGGGTGTTGAAGAGGTTAAGGTACGTCTTCCCAGGGTCCATACCAAAAACATAATAATCGATAATGAACATTAACGTGGGTTTCTCATTCTCTATTTCAAATTAACATGATGTTCTTTCATTAGGCAAGGAAGCGCCAATGTAAATCAAACAAGAATAGACTCTTTCCCTAAATAATAAGAAACATGACAGAGTAGGAAAGTACCAAATTAGCTACAAATTTTCCATCTCATTGTTTTCTGTAAAATAAAATTTTATAACGAACACGCTCCATACAAGCTGTGCCGGTAGGTCTTGCTTCCAAAAACACTCACAGAGCAGTAATAAAAACCAAGCATGAACTCTAGGACATCTGCTATGGCATTGTTATCAAATGCAATCATTTTGGTCACAAATCTATACTCACTTCAACTTTTTGTTGAAATATTAGTTTGTCTGCAGTATCTCCAATCTGGCACGCGAGGACTGACAGATGCTCTGCTTTCACCTCAGCTTCAACTTACATGGCTCCTCATTATACCAGCTATAGCTCGGCAAACTATTCCTCTGTTCTGGAAGGAGGACAAAATGCCATCTGTCTCTGCACGGTTATCCAAACGAATACTGCAGTTTGAAGAAACTAGGCTCCAAATGGAAGGATGAGGGCGAGTTGCACCTTAGCCATATCCTATCACAAATTAGATGTGTATGTAGAGAGGTATGTATATTTACATGTACACATTCTATATACATGTTTGTATTATACATATAGTAGCATGGGCTCACCACCCAAGTTTCCCAATTATCACATAATGTGAACATTTCCAAGCCAAAAGCATGCCTCACCTTTCCTAGCTCTATCCGTAACCTGTGCAGTTTACATCATGTGACACTAATGACTAGCCACAAGGCAAAAGAGGTCCCCCAGAGAAAGATTTCAAGGTCATTCTGCAACTGAAAGCAGACGAGGAAGGCTTACTATAAAAACTGGGCTACTTTAGAGACACTGTAGAGAAGGAAAGGAGGAAATGTTTTACGGACATGGAAAGGACAAGTGAATTTCAATCCAGTCTCTACCCCTGCAAGTCGGGCTGAGGGGTGGCAGAGGAGGAAGGCAAACAGGAGGAGGCCAGGGATAAGGATGACACCACAGAGCCCCTGAAAATGCTGCTGCTTTGTGTTTTGTAAGCCCCAAGAGTAGGACTGGGGCTGGAAAGACACCAGAGGTAACTGCAGAGCAGACTCCTTACCTGCCACAAAATGTGGAACTTGAGCTTTCTGTGTGACTGCGTGTTTGGCTTTGCTTCCCATGCTTCCGTAGATGTGCAGCACAGAAATGGAAAAGAACTTTGAACGTGGAGAGGAATTTCATACTGCCAGGAATTCAAGGAGCTCTTTAAAGCCAGTGTTTTCTTCTGCAGAGGTGCCGCGGATCAAGACCAATTGGGTTAAGAATCTTGAGATTTGAAGACTCTGACTTAGGGGATATTCAGCCCTTTACTCCTGAACCTCTTGACATTTAAAGTTGCCTGCTCAGGGCCAACAGTATATTCTCACTAGCTAGCAATTGATAGGTACCTAAGACCTCCTGGCGTCCATATGAGGGCCCAAGCGTTTTCAAAATAAGTCTTCATATGGACCCCTAACCCCAGACATCTGTCTAAAAAATTGACAAGAATTAGAAGTCAAAATGAATGCTGTTGTGGTTTTTTTTTTCACTCCAAAGTTAATTGGTTTGGATCTGTTTACATAACCTTTGGTTTAATTCTATAGTTTTTGTGAAATGAGATTCTGAAAACCTTATATGAAAGCAGTCAAATTCCCATATGGGTCAGTGAACTTCACTCCATCACATGTCACAGCCGCATGATGCCCCTCACCCCACTGAACCATCTGGCAAATGGTGCTGTTGATCACCACGGGAACTAAGGGGAAAATGTGGCCAGATCCGTACAGTCCATCCTCGTGGCTGTGAGGGATGATGGGAAATCAGGAGAGCCATCTCGAGACATGCAGGACAGCTCATTTCATTTTGCTGGATTTTCCTCTCCCAGGTGAACTTCATTCACTGGCATCACCACTGCCAGAGTTGTCTGCAGTTCCTGGGTTCACCTGTAATTAACCTGTAATGATAAAACTCTGTGGATTTTTAATGATGTTAGTCTGTTTTATTGTCATCAAGACAATAGAAACCCTGTCAAGAGAAAGATTTGCCTCGACATGGAGGCACATTTGAAGGAAAAGCAAGCACCTGTGCAGGGCCAGAAGTCCTGCTCTGCCTCAGGACAAAAGCTGCCACTGAGACAGGAAGCCCACCCACTTCAGCCAGGCCATCCGTAAAAGTCCTCGGCTTCACCTTGCAACCCATCCCCCTATTGCACTCCAGGCACCTGACTGCTCCCTGCTCCTCTGAACTCTACTCTCCTCCCAGACTTTACATTTCTGACTCTCCTCTAGCTCTTTGTGGCTCCTAGCCTTCTTTATTAGCAGTCCCCTTGGAGCATCCCTGATACTCACTTAGCTTGCCTCTGGCCAGACCCATTGTGCTAGGCTCAAAAGCAGGATAAGGCTGCAAGTGCTTCGGATAGAAAGTGCAGAGATCTGAGCTCCAGCCCCAACTGGACCACTAAAAACAGCATGACCTGAAGCAAATCCACTACTTTCTTGGTACACATGCTTTCTCCTTTTTCAGATGGAGATAATTACACTGATCCCACCTCTTTCCACAGGGATAAAACAGTGCCTGGCACAGAACAGGCCCTCAATCCATATTTACTAACAAATGGAAAGATTAGAAAGTGAGAGTGTTGTCCAAGGTTAAGGTGATATGAAAACATTTCTGTAGCAAATGAGTTAAAAGTTTCATGCTTCTCAATTGTTGTTTAGTCACTAAGTTGTGTCTGACTCTGCAACTTCAAGGACTGTAGGCTTCCAGGCTCCTCTGCCCATGGGATTTCACAGGCAAGAATACTAGAGTGGGTTGCCATGTCCTTTGGGGATCATCCTGACACAAGGATCAAACCTGTGTCACCTGAGTTTCCTGCATTGCAGGCAGATTCTTTACCACTGAACCACCAGGAAGCCCATGCTTCTGAATAGAGCATCAAATCTAAAATGGTAGCAATTTCCAAGTCATAGTCTTGTATGTAAATATGGGTACATTAACAGAATGGGAAGGACTAGAGATCTCTTCAAGAAAATTAGAGATACCAAGGGAACATTTCACGCAAAGATGGGCTCGATAAAGGACAGGAATGGTATGGACCTAAAAGAAGAAGAAGATATTAAGAAGAGGTGGCAAGAATACAAAGAAGAACTATACAAAAAAGATCCTCATGACCAAGATAATCATGATGGTATGATCACACACCTAAAGCCAGATATCCTGGAATGTGAAGTCAAGTGGGCCTTAGAAGGCATCACTACGAACAAAGCTAGTGGAGGTGATGGAATTCCAGTGGAGCTATCTCAAATCCTGAAAGATGATGCTGTGAAAGTGCTGCACTCAATATGCCAGCAAATTTGGAAAACTCAGCAGTGGCCACAGGACTGGAAAAGGTCAGTTTTCATTCCAATCCCAAGAAGGGCAATGCCAAAGAAATGCTCAAACTACCACACAACTGCACTCATCTCACATGCTAGTAAAGTAATGCTCAAAATTCTCCAAGCCAGGCCTCAGCAGTATGTGAACCGTGAACTCACAGATGTTCAAGCTGGATTTAGAAAAGGCAGAGGAACCAGAGATCAAATTACCAATATCCGCTGGGTTATCAAAAAAGCAAGAGATCCAGAAAAACATCTATTTCTGCTTTACTGACTATGCCAAAGTCTTTGTGTGGATCACAATAAACTGTGGAAAACTTCTGAAAGAGATGGAGATACCAGACCACCTGACCTGCCTCTTGAGAAACCTATATGCAGGTGAGGAAGCAACAGTTAGAACTGGACATGGAACAACAGACTGGTTCCAAATAGGAAAAGAAGTATGTCAAGGCTGTACATTATCACCCTGCTTATTTAACTTCTATGCAGAGTACATCATGAGAAACACTGGGCTGGCAAAAGCTCAAGCTGGAATCAAGATTGCTGGGAGAAATATCAAGAACCTCAGATATGCAGATGACACCACCCTTATTTCAGAAAGTGAAAAGGAACTAAAAAGCTTCTTGATGAAAGTGAAAGAGGAGAGTGAAAAAGTTGGCTTAAAGCTCAACATTCAGAAAACGAAGACCATGGCATCTGGTCCCATCGCTTCATGGGAAATAGATGGGGAAACAGTGGAAACAGTAGAAGACTTTATTTTCTGGGCTCCAAAATCACTGCAAATGGTGATTGCAGCCGTGAAATAAAAAGATGCTTACTCCTTGGAAGAAAAGTTATGACCAACCTAGACAGCATATTTAAAAGCAGAGTCATTACTTTGCCAACTAAGGTCCGTCTAGTCAAGACTATGGTTTTTGCAGTGGTCACGTATTGATTTGAGAGTTGGACTGTGAAAAAAGCTGAGCACCAAAGAATTGATGCTTTTGAACTGTGGTGTTGGAGAAGCCTCTTGAGAGTCCCTGGGACTGCAAGGAGATCCAACCAGTCCATTCTAAAGAAGATCAGTCCTGGGTGTTCATTGGAAGGACTGATGCTAAAGCTGAAACTCCAATACTTTGGCCACCTCATGTGAAGAGTTGACTCATTGAAAAAGACTCTGATACTGGGAGGGGTTGCGGACAGGAGGAGAAGTGGATGACCGAGGATGAGATGGCTGGATGGCATCACAGACTCGATGGAATTGAGTCTGAGTGAACTCTGGGAGTTGGTGATGGACAGGGAGGCCTGGCGTACTGCGATTCATGGGGTCACAAAGAGTCAGACACGACTGAGCGACTGAACTGAACTGAACAATGGTGGTCGTGGTGATTTAGTCGCTAAGTCATGTCTGACTCTTGCAACCCCATGGACTGTAGCCCTCCAGGCTCCTCTGTCCATGGGATTCTCCAGGCAAGAATACTGGTTGCCGTTTCCTTCTCCAGGGGATCTTACCCACCCAGGAATTGAACCCACATATCCTGCATTGCAGGCAGATTCTTTGCCACCTGACCTATGAGGGAAGCCCAAAGTGAAAGTGAAAGTCGCTCAGTCATGTCCGACTCTTCACAACCCCATGGACAGGAAGCTCTTAATGGCTAATATTTTTTAAGTGCATATTAGGTATCAGGTAATAGTCTAAGCACATTACATGGATTAATTCATCTATCCCTTACCACAACCGCACAATACTGTCAATTTTGTTTTATTTATGTGGAATCTGAGGCTCAGAGATGTTATGCAACATGCCTTAAGTCACCCACAGAGGGGATATATGGGAGCACAGGGATTTGAGTCCACACTGTCACTGGTTTCAGATTCTGTGTGTTTTCACGATGCCATTCTACAGCTGAAGGTGAAAATAAAATAGGCAGCAGAAAATATATTGGGTTGGCCAAAAAGTTCACTTGGGTTTTTCCATCACATGTTCCTGAAACACCTGCACAAACTTTTTGGCCAACTCAATAAATTAGCTAATCACAAACCAGACTTATTTGATGTCCTACATCCCAATAACTAAATAGAAAGCAGAAACCAACTACAGTTGAGCCTCCGCAACACAAAAACTTCAAAACTAGAGTATCAATAACCTTGATGACAAACATCTCTTTATAAAGCAGTCCCTCTTTTTTGCTATCAGTCTACATGCAGGCATATTAAGGCACCATTCACTTTGTGTCATATACTGTTTGCAGGACATCTGCTGCATTCTTCCTTCATTGTGTAAGGCAGCCGTGAGAAGGTAAAAGGATCAGTCAACTTGGAGTCAGAAGGGCAGGGTTATAGTCCTTGCTGGCATCAATCACCCTCTGTTTCTCATTGGTACATTAAGGAGGTTGGAACAGATTTCATATTAAGCTTCTGCAGGGGCTACAATTATATGGTCTTAGATGCTGAAGTTACTATTATCCCTTGAGCTTAAATGGTTTGAGGGCAGAATAGAAGGGAGCCTCAATGTTCTGAAACACCAGAGAAGGCACTGGAAAATCCACAGAATCTCAATCCAGAATAGTCTGTAGTATCAGCCCCAAATACTTTAAATTTCTCATAGCAATAATGGGACTTAACTTTTTATTTTGAATTTGGGTATGGCCAATTAACAATTTCAGATGAATAGTGAAGGGACATGTGTCCCTTGTCCCCCAAACCGCTGTCCCATCCGCTGCTACATGACACTGAGCAGAGTTCCCTATGCTATATAGTAGGACCTTGTTGGTTATCTAAAATGGGTAAAATGAATACAGCAGTGTATACACGTCCATCCCAAATCCCTAATTATCCTCTTCCCCCTACACTTCCCCCCTGGTAACCATAAGTTCTTATGGTTCTCAGTGCTTACGGGATAAAGAAAGAATTCCAAAGTGTGTGCTCTCATCATTCTTGATGCTATCACATAATTAATATAGTGAAACTTCGAAACAAGTATCATTCACATTTTAGAATCGAGGAAGGGGGAATTTGCTGAAGGTGAGTGAGTGGCTTCCCCAAATCCACAAGAAAAAATAGCTATGAAGTGGGAGAATCTGGCACATTCCCAATCCTGACCTTCTTACAAGTTTTTCATGTTATCTGTCAATTAATGAATCACTCTTTAAGAAAAAGAAAAAGGAATCTTTATGGAACATTACTTTAAGTGATGGAGCTATGTGTCTTGAGCTCATTTTCAACTTTGCTGCCATCCACTCACACCTCTGTAAATGCAGACACATATACCCAGGCTGTTGGCCTCTTGGGTTTCAGGTTTAGAGTCATTTGAAACCCCTTCCACAAACATCCAGCCTGGCGTCACTCACTCACAGCACTGCCATGAGAATCACCCATTGAGCATTAAGAGGCATAGCAGGGTCTTGCGTGCTCTTTTAGTTCTTTCCATCAATTTCATGTATTTCATATTAATATAAAAGCAGGCACATTCATGCTGAAAGACATTTAAAATTATAAACTCAAATGGATAACTTTTTTGGTCTTCATTGGATAAGAAATGAATAGAAATAAAGTATATCTTTTATTTCCCATACACTGCAATTTTATTAAATTGTCAGTGTTAGTTATTTAGGATGGAGCAAATACATGATTTCCATTGAAATGGTATGAAAAGCAAAAGCAGTGTTAGGAGTTTCACAGGTTTCAGTGATTGGCTTTATAGAAGGAAGTCCCCAACATCACCACACCCTCCACAAGGGGTCTTTGAGCATCACTGGCACCATGTTACTTACATTAGCAAATAATTCTTGCTGCTGCTGCTGCTAAGTCACTTCAGTCATGTCCGACTCTGTGCAACCCCATAGATGGCAGCCCACCAGGCTCCCCATCCCTGGGATTCTCTAGGCAAGAACACTGGAGTTGGTTGCCATTTCCTTCTCCAATGCATGAAAGAGAAAGGTGAAAGAGAAGTCGCTCGTGTCCAACTCTTCACGACCCCATGGATTGCAGCCCACTAGGCTCCTCCATCCATAGGATTTTCCAGGCAAGAGTACTGGGGTGGGGTGCCATTGCCTTCTCTGAATAATTCTTAGCAGGAGCATATAATGGTAGACCATGATCCATCATCGAGTGTAATCGGGGGGCCTACTCCTGAATGAGGCCACTCATAGCATAATCCAGGGCCACTCCCACAGTGTCAAACCTCTTCTCACACACATCTGACAGGTCTATTTCTCCCACTCAACAGAAAGCTCTTCAAGTGAGGCGCCCTCTTCTTACATCTCTGTGCCTCTGTGCCTAGGCTCTGTGGGTCTGGTGCCTGGTAGGTACCCTGTACAAGTTCACTGAATGAATACAGGTGGACTCTCTAGACACAGTTCATCCCTTTTTTCTAGTCTTCAAAGCAGAAAATTCAAAAAGGCATTTCAAATGCCTGTCTTTACTGCAGCTGCCTGGTTAAATCTGCTCACATCTCATAGAGGCCATCTTTTTGCTTCAGTAAGGCACACATCTGACAACACGAGTTTACCTCTAAAGTGGAGTGGCTCCATTTTGAATGACAAAATGAGACGGCCAAGAAGACTGGACTACTGCAAAGCAAACTGTGATCCAAACCGCCAAGTGAGGGTCATTCTCTTAGACTGGATCTTCCACAACATTCCATCCAGTTCCTGTGATTTGCATTATACGTTTAAGCACAACAGTTTGAGGAAGCTCTTCTCAAACCATTACTCACTTGGGAGTTATTCCTTCTCATTTTTATTGATGCAATTATAATATCTTAAAATTCTAAACGATCTTGATCCCAGTCTTTCACCCAGATTACAATAGAATAGAAAGGGCATGGTCTTTGGTACCACGTGGTAGGCAAAATTTTAAGATGACCCCCACTGATCCACATCTCTGCATAATCTCCTACTCTTGAGTATGGGCAGAAGCTGTAACCTATTTCTAATCAATAGAAAGTGGCAGAGGTGATAGTTAATTGGAAGGGAGATAATCCTAGGTGGACCTGACCTAGCTGGGTGAGCCCTTTAAAGCAAGATCTCAACCCTCCTGGAAGTCAGAGATTTGAAGGAACAGAGACACTGTCTCTATTCATTGCTGGATTAGCAGAAGCAAGCTGGCATATATTTTACAGACATAAGAAATTAATTCTGCCAACATTCAGAGCCTGAGAGTGGG
Source organism: Madoqua kirkii (assembly GCA_006408675.1). Taxonomy (NCBI): domain Eukaryota; kingdom Metazoa; phylum Chordata; class Mammalia; order Artiodactyla; family Bovidae; genus Madoqua; species Madoqua kirkii. Next base: position 9,700 of record SJYC01119947.1, read on the forward strand.
TCCTTCCCTAAGTGAACTTCCAGATGAGAATACAGCCCAGACGATACCTTGATTATAGTCTTGTGAAACCTTGAGCAGAGAACCTAACAAAGCTACACCTGAATGTCTGACCTACAGAAATTGTGAGTTAATAAATGAGTGTCATGTCAAGTTGCTATGTTTGTGGAAATTTGCAATGCAGCAACAGAAAACTAATATAGCATCATATACACCTGGAGTCCAAAGCCAGCACCACCTGCTCCTATGCATGTATATCACTTCACACTTTGGACCTTAGTTTCCTAATCTATGTAATGGAGATTATGTCATTTATCTTACAAGCCCATTGTGAGAAGCAATTAATAAAAGGAATATTTGTTGAATCCCACTCAATGCCAGGCATTGTTCTAGTTGCTGGACTTTCATAAAGGAACAAGCCAGACAAGGTGCCTATTATAGAATTCAAACACTAGTGACAGTAAACAGTTTAATATATGAATGAATAAGAACATATGATGAAAATAGGATGATGTGGTAGAGAGTGCTTAGGAGGCACACCAATTGAGGGGCTGAAAAACTCTCCAAAAAGTGACATTTGACCTGAAATCTGAATGACAAGAAGGAATCCATTGTGTGAAGATCAGAGGGCAGGGTATTTCAGAAAGACTAAAGAGCAGATGCAAAGCTTTCAAGTAGGAAAGAGTTTTGTGTTTTTGTGAAACAGCAAGAAGGCCATGGAGGCTGAAGCAGAATGAGCAGAGTGGAGAGAGGGCAGGGATGAGGTGGAGAGGTAGGCAGGGGCCACATCATATAGAGCTTCATAGACCACAGTTAAGAAGTTGCTCTTATCCTATTTTCCAGTGGAGGGTTTCAGCTCCAGTGAGTGGCAGTATCTGATTTCTATGGTTATAAAATCACTCTACTGCTGTGTGGTACTTGGACTATAGGACTGAAGGAAGGAAGACAGAAGTATTGCAGATGGTCATTCAGTTCAATAAACGATTTTATCAGTGATTAAATATAGATTGAGGCCCCACAAAAAGTGAAATGCCATATTGTTTCTGTGTTTTCACCCCCTACCCCTCTTATTTTCTTACACCAGTAATCCAGTGTATGTAAACATCCAGCATCTGACTCAACCAGCAAGGCTAGAGCAGGAGGTTTCTTTTATAAGGTAACAAGAACACTATGGTTAAGTGAACTCACAAGAACTAAAACATCATGTGAAAACCACAATATATTAGGATGAGACGAGGATCCAAAAGGAAGGATGTCAAAGTCCAAGGTGACCGGAGAAAGGGAAGAAGGCAGGCTATAGAATGAAGGAGAAAAGAAAAGGTCAAAATCAAATGGGGAATGGATAGGAGGACAGCCTAGGTCAGGGGTCCCCAACCCCCAAGCCAAAGACCAGAAACAGTCCATGTCCTGTTACAAACGGGACCTCAGCAGGAGGTGAGTAGTCATTGAGTGATTGAAGCTTCCTGTTCAGAGTACATCATGAGAAACACTGGGCTGGATGAAGCACAAGCTGGAATAAGATTGCCGGGATAAATATCAATAACCTCAGATATGCAGATGACACCACTTTTATGGCAGAAAGTGAAGAACTAAAGAGCCTCTTGATGAAAGTGAAAGAGGAGAGTGAAAAAGCTGGCTTAAAACCCAACATTCAGAAAACTAAGATCATGGCATCCAGTCCTATCACTTCATGGTAAATAGATGGGGAAACAGAGGAAACAATGACAGACTTTATTTTGGGGAGCTCCAAAATCATAGCAAATGGTGACTGCAGCCATGAAATTTAAAGACGCTTGCTACTTGAAAGAAAAGTTATGGCCAACCTAGACAGCATATTAAAAAGGAGAGATAGTATTGTGCCAACAAAGGTCCATCTAGAAAAAGCTGTGGTTTTTCCAGTAGTCATGTATGGATGTGAGAGTTGGACTATAAAGAATGCTGAGCACCGAAGAAATGATGCTTTTGAATTGTGGTGTTGGAGAAGATTCTTGAAAGTCCCCTGGAGTGCAAGTCGATCCAACTAGTCCATCCTAAAGGAGATCAGTCCTGGGTGTTCATTGGAAGGACTGATGGTGAAGGTGAAACTCCAATACTTCGGCCACCTAATTGGAAGAACTGACTCATTTGAAAAGACCCTGATGCTGGGAAAGATTGAAGGCGGGAGAAGAAGGGGACAACAGAGGATGAGATGGTTGGATGGCATCACTGACTCAGTGGACATGAATTTGAGTAAACTCCAGGAGTTGGTGATGGACAGGGAGGCCTGGTGTGCTGCAATTCATGGGATCACAAAGAATCAGACACAACTGAGTGACTGAACTGAACTGTATTTACAGCTGCTCCCCATCATGGCTCACGTTACCACCTGAGTTTTGCCTCCTGTCAGATCAGTGGCAGCATTAAATTCTCATAGGAGCATAAACCCTACAGCACTTGAATCCTCCCAACACCATCCCCATCCCACCCTAGTCTGTGGAAAAATTTTCTTCCACAAAACCAGTCCCTGGTGCCAAAATGGTTGGGGACTGCCAGCCTAGGTGATCACTGAATATCTAAAATCTTCAAAGATATTCCACAATTTCCAGATGGAGCATGCAAATGGGTTAGCTGAGTTTAAAGGGCCAGGTAAAACAAAAGAGGCATATGTGTGTGCACATATACATATATAAACATGTGTGAATATTCATCATTTACCTGGGACTTAAATGAATGAACATGAAGCCTAAAAACAGAAACAGTTTCCCTGGGAAAATCTCTAAAAGAGTTTTAGCAAGCTGAGGAGTATCATTAAATAGTTTTTTTGTGTGTGTCAGAAGTGTTTCTGTTTGCCAAAGCACTCCATTAATTAAAGATATTGTGTGATCTTAGACCCAGTCAGTAATTCCACCTTTAACATTCATCATGAGCCAAAAATGGAAAGAAACCAATGTATTGTGACTTAAAACATCTCACTAATACATCTGATGTATCCAGTAGGTGAACAAAGAAAGGGCTTTGATAGCAGGTGAACAAAGAAAGGGCTTTGACAGCATGGAGTGTTAAACAAATGCACAGTAATAGAGATAACCATCCCCCCCCAGAGGGCCTAGGGCCCCAATGACAGCCTCGCTCTTTTTCAAGAAATTGTAGGGCAACACCCAAGAACACTACCTATTGTCATTTCCAGTAACAAAAGCCTCAAAACACTCCATGCTTCTTGTTATTTTTAGTTTACAATAAACTTTCCATCACTTAGAATATAGATACTGCTAAACCAACAGACATATCTAAGTGTATGGTCCATGGGGATAATTTTCTTAGGCCTAAGAAAGGTTTTGTTAAGCTTCATTACAAATGCTGAAAAACAAACAAACAACACATGAATATAGGAGGGATATCAGTTTCACTCTAGGGCTTTCTCAGCCTGTATTTATCTGTTTGTAATTCTCTCTCATGAAGTCACTGTATTCGGGTCTGATCTTTTCTTGTTTCCCCAATCTACCCTCCTCCTATCCAAAACCAGTCCAATACCATATTGATTTGTTTTTTATACTTACAGGTGAGCACAATCATAGGTTATGAAGAAAATCTAAATAAGTCAATATCAGATCCACAGCCATCTATTGGTACATAAGAAATAGTCACTTTCCAGTGTTTATACTTCAGTGCAAAAAGTTTATTCACTATTGAAGAGCGATTGGCAGTTCGCATTCAGGTTTAGAAATGTGAATTCAATTACTAGAGGCCACTTATGTGAATTTCCACTTAAATATGGTGTCAGCTCAGAAGTTCTAAGTCATTTCTGACTATCAGTTTTTGATCTGATGGAAACATTTAATCCATTATCAAAGAAATTAAATTATTGACCACTTTATTAAAGTTTAAGGATATGTACAAAATGGCATTTCTAAGGGTGAATCCAAGGGGGTATATTTGTGTAAAATACACAATTTTTTACTTCTCTGCCTCTTCTTTTAAGCTCTGAACCCCATGAAGGCAGAAACTGCCTTTCACCTCAGTGGCCCTCATGGCAGAGTGGGTGACACATATTATGTTCAAAAGTAATGCTATTCAACTAAGGACTGTAAATTCAAGGCCTATGTCCTGAATTTCTTATATTTGAATAGAGAAAATTGGGTACAAATGCAAACTGCAATAATATGAGGCAGTTTATTAAAAGTATCTTATGCCTAGAACACATTAAATGCAGTAAAAATACACGAGATGAGGAATCACTTTAGAAGGGGGTAATACGCAAAGAAAGTCACAGAGAAATAGAATCGGGTCAGATTCCTAAAGATGAGTGAATAGGTTGTAAGAGATGAATATTCTAAATGCTGGGGATTCTAGGAGCAAATGCAGGTAAGTAGGAAAATCCAATGCATATTCATGAGATGAGAAGTATTCCAGATGCAATTAGACATAATGTTGGGCATATGGAAAAGAAAAAACTACAAAAGTATCCGGAAGGCAGATTATAGAGGTCCCTCATACCAGGTTAGGAATTTGGACATTACTGTATTAAGTAGTCAATTTGGTAGAATTTTACTCAAGAGTCACTAAAGATTTGTGAGTAGATTGACATAAATTACAGTAACTACCTGTGAGAGATATCAACAGAACTGAAAGTTATATCTAAGAGTTAGAGAGAAAAAAATACAGGAAACCTCAGATGAATCTACATAGGGAATCACATGAGTTATGTACACGGAGTGATTAAACATGGATATCATCAATCCAAATAGAAGAAAATCTCAGGTACAATCAAAACCACCTATGCATCAGAGCGAGTGACAGTAATAAATAAGAATGAGCATCCTCTAAAAATGCTAATGTGAGTAACCACAAGAGATCAAAACAAAAACCACTATGAGATATTCAATATTTTGTCAGACACATGAAGGTGATCAGATCAAGTCTAACTTTTATGTCCAAAATGAAACTTGAGCATGCAGGCATCGCAAGTTGAAATACACACGGAAGGAAGATGAGTGTGATGCCAGGTGAACCCCAGCTCCACCACTTGGGGACCTGAGGCAACTCACTTAGCTTCTCTGACCCTCCATATTAGCAAAATAATGATTACAATAACAGGCATCTACAGAGTTGGTGTATCAAATGAGAAAATGCAAGCGGAAAGAACCCTGTGAATTTAAAAGGCCAAGCTTAGTTCTCAGAAGTTGGTGTGTCCCTGGAAATCACCAGGGAGCTTTCTTTTTTTTTTTCTTTTTAATCATTTAGCTGTGCAGCACAGCATGTGGGATCTTAGTTCTCCAACCAGGGATCGAACCTGTGCTCGTTGGCAGCACGGAGTCTTAACCACTGGACCTTGAGGGAAATCCCACCAGGGAGCTTGTTTAAATGTACATTCCCAGTGCCACTGCCACAGAGACTTGGGTAAGCAGAATGGCAATAGGGTTCTGGGGTTTTCTTTTTTAAAAAATGTGGTTTAAAAAAAACAACATAAAATTGACCATCTTCACTGATTTTTTAAGTGTATAGTTCAGTAGTGCTAAGTATATTCACTTTGTTGTGCAACAGATTTATAGAGCTTGATCCTCAGCTTTCTGCTTCCCTTCCCCTCCAGCCCCTGACAATCTCCTTTCTATTTTCTCTTTTTATAAATTTGGCTTCTTTCCACACCTCATACAAGTGCAATCATAAAACATTTCTCTTTTTGTGACTGGCTTATTTCATTTAGTCTAACATCCTTAAGGTCCATCCAGGTTACAGGATGGATCAGAATTCCCTTCATTTCTTAAGGCTGAATAATATTCTGTTGTATATATATATAAATCAAAATTACATTTTTATTTATCCATTCATTGGTTGATGGACACACGGATTGCTTCCACCTTTGGATATTATGAATAATGCTTCTATGTACATAAGTGAAGTGAAGTTGCTCAGTCGTGTCCGACTCTTTGTCACCCTGTGGACTGTAGCCTACCAGGTTCCTCAATCCACGGAATTCTCCAGGCAGGAATACTGGAGTGGATTGCCATTTCCTCTGTCCATTATTTTGAATATATACAAGTAGTGTTTCCAGATTATGTAACAGGTTTGTTTTGTGTTTTTTTTTTTAGGAACCACAGTACTAATTTCTACAGCAGCTGTACCACTTGACATTCCCACCAGCAGTGCACCAGGGTTACAATTTCTCCATATCCTTAACAAGACTTATTTCCTGACTTTTTTTTTTAATAGCAGCCATCCTAATGGATATGAAGTGGTATCTCTTTGTGGTTTTATTTGCATTTCTCTAATTCTTTCTCTAAAGGGATCTGCATTTTTAACGTTTGCCATTGGTTCCAATGGAGAAACACATTTTGAGAAAATCTGCTCTAGGTCAACAATAGTTGCTGTATTTCAATGAGTATGAGGGGCATGAAGGTGGCCATTGCCTTTTCAGCACAGATACTACAAGAAAATCCAAGACTATCCTTCTTAACTACATTATAATTGCCTAAGAACTTATTTCCTAAATTCATCTAACAATGGATGCTGACTTTTTGCAATTACTTTCTTGCTACAAGCCACTGGCACGATGCAAGTGCAAGTTCAAATCACCCATGACTGACATTCATCACTGCCCATTCATCTAACTGGTAAAGACAGGTATGTATATAAGGAGCATCTTGAAGAATATGCATTTTTTATTCATGAAATGTTATTTATACTACCCATATTTTCCAATGAAGAGAATATTTCTTCACTCGTCTCTTTTTGCTCACCAGCATCCTGACCCACCTCCAATTTTAATTTTCTACATAATTTGTATGTGCATTCATTTTATCATTGGAGTGGGAGTGCCAGCCCAATCCATGACATACTCTATGCCACATACACCAAGAGATTTTTCTCCCTTTGGGTATAAAATAACTTGATCTTTGCACAAAGGTTCATGGGAATAACCAAACAGAATTGGGAGGGAGGTTTTCTTGGAAGTTGAAGAACAGTAAAAATCTTCACTAAAAGCTAGATTTGGAAAATATTTATCAAGAACTTAATATGTACCAATTACTCATAGATTCAAAGACCAGAATATTCTAGTCACCACTTCCTATAAAAAGAATCCTTTTGATCTAAAGTACTTTCAAGACAGAAGTCACAGCCAGAGCTACAAATAAATTGAAAGACTAACTCATTCATTACTTCTTGGAGTATTTTCTAAGCCTATATTGTGTTCCAGGCACTGTGATAGATGCCAGAGATAGAATAACATTTCCATTCTAAAGAATGGTGTTTCATCATTGAAGAATCATGCTTGACCTAGTAGGGGGCATCTATTTTCCAGTCTAAGTGTTGCTAGATCAAACTTACTTAGCTTAACCTGAACAATAGACCGCACTCTTGCCTTCTTAATCTTTGCCCATCTATGCATATCTCTTTGTTCTGTGTTGCTCACAGACCTCCCTATTTGCTCTTAGTGGTAATATACCTATGTTTACTTACTGATCCTCAATTATTCATTTTTTTTCTTTCCATAGGATTG